>JAUTBZ010014455.1:0-20127 GCA_032361785.1 Lepetodrilus galriftensis
GTGGCATTGTAATGAATCAAGGTATATCTTCGGTTCATTCTTTCCGGCCATTGTAACAATTGTTTATCTTTGCCTCAGTGAAATAAACGGTTCTGTTACCCACCAAATGTTCCAGTATAAAATGGGTCATAGGATTAAATAATTGGATAAAACAATTGCATTGCATAAACATTGCAGAAAATACCACCAATATTCCACTACAAAGCTACACTAATTAACCAAATGCTAACAAAATATTTTTAAATGTTCTTATATTAATATTAATAATAATAATAATAATAATAATAATAAAAATAAATATTTGTATAGCGCAAAAAATAAATATTTGTATAACGCTGCTCAAATGCCCTTTGTGTGATAATTTAAAACTATATCAACATTATCAATAAACTAATTACAAAATTTACTGCACAAAATAAATGTAATATTCTCAAAATGTTGTGATAAATATCATCAACTTAACTAATTTCATTAAACAATACTATCGGCACAATACAAAGATAGCATTATAAATAAATGACGAGATAACAATGCTATATTACCTTTGTGTAATGTGATACAGGTGGAGTGATAACAGAATAATTGCAAGCATTTTTTAATTATTAATAACCATGTCAATCCCTATAGAAACGTCTGGGTCCCTGGATCAGCTTCAATTCCTATTCTAACAATGTCTACAGACGATCAGACAGATACATCATTAAAACTACTTCTCCAATTTCCAATGCTAGGATGATTTGTTTCCATCTCTGAGCATTTAAAATACATATATTATAACTTTGAAATGCATTAATATGCTATGCATATTTACCTAATTATGAAATATTTATGAAGTATATGGCAATATTTTATGACTATGATAATTGCATGTACCATGTGTAAATTTTGACATTTTGCATTTCAGTGTCTAGGGCCAAATTCTCAATGTTTCCGAAATGTCTTTATAAGGGTTGGTTTACTGAAACCTGAAAATAATGACTATCTGGGGTAATAAATTATTGATAGGAAGTCATACAAAGGTATAGTTTTTTACTCTAGAAATATCAGGCTATTTTCATGATTATCATGTATACATACAATTTATCTTTTTATATATACCAAATTACCAAGTTGAGCTGATATACTATATTCAATACCACTTGGAAATTTCTTTTGTCTACAAACATTGACAAAAAGCCAAAAATGCAAATTATCTAATCAATATTGAAATGTGCTAAGCCATGCATACTGTGCAAGAATTGAATAGAAATAATATCTGTGAGTGACAAGAGCATTTTTAATGTTTTTAAATTTGGAAATTATGAAAGAACAACATTCATGCATGCGTACTAGACATGACAGATCCAATAGATTGAAAAAACAATTTCGTATTATATTATACCAAGGTATGGCATGGACTATATATTACAACCACATTATAATCATTATCCGATAGGTAACAAGCAACTGAGGGAGTGTTTTGAACAATGGCATGTTTTCAAAACATTTCATTTGCAAGTGGTTAACAAACCCTATTAACAAACCATATGGCTGGAAAATTATAATATATCTATTAATATATCGCTGAAAATATGTATCCAACAACACATGGCATGAATTTGATATTTGTTTGAGACTATAAGACTACACTACAGACTATATATAGAACATACAGATTCATCCCTATCAGAAACTGCTCTCACAACACTGTACACTTATGTACTATCAGATTGTTGAAAAATGTCATGATTAAACATATTTTACCGGAAAATATGTACATTTAATGTGCCTATATTGGGCAACCAGCTACATTTTCCACATGCCCACTGGTTTTCAATATTTTCCTACCGTATTTTAACTTAATTTTTGTTTAATCTCAAGATTTTCTCATAAAGCCATATCAGTTTGTTGACGTATTTAATTTTACCTGAAAGTATGTACATTTGATTTGTCTACACAAGTACATTGGTCAACAATCTAGATTTTCCACAATCCCCTCTGGTTTTCAATATTCTACTTTTTTATTTGTTATATTTTTTATCTTTATACGATAACACATACAAAACTATGAAAAACTTTCAGGTAAAATACATTTGACCATGGAATATGTCAATAAACCGTGATTGTATGTATGCCTTTAACATTCTTAAAGGACATGAAACCTCATTCTGTTGCAATTACCAAGTTGTTTAGCTACAGTTTATACCAATATTATAGTTTACACATAGACACGTGAACTAAGCCACTGTTAACAGGCGCCTGCCATAAAGTAATGAAGTACACATTCGGAGCGGTACATTTTTTACATTCCCCAGGGACTGATTCATGAGTAGAATAGGCCTCAATATGACTCGTTCACAGGTAGCCAAGCAGATAATAATCAATGTACTTAATAGGAACGTATTGACAAAATACGGAGAGGCATGGTTGTCAAAACTAAATGACATTGGAGTGTATTATGTCTACGGACTGTGTAATGTTTCAAACAATCGCTTCTGGAAAGACACTTGGGACAACCAAAACAATCAGAGTCATTAATCATAATATTACTAGACTATCCATCTAGTCTTAGAGGTTGAAAAAAGTAAATAGTTTAATATAAATTATTATAATGAACAGACAAATAGGCTGAATTTGCACGTGCAGGTATGTGAAGAAGAGCATCAGCACGTGCAAATCAAGCCTTTTTACCCGTTTCTTCTTTTGAACGTCGCCCCTCTGCATAAAATAATACTTAATCAAAATATTTGGTGATCGTTATATAAACATATTTTTTATTACCTGTGCAATATTTTTGGGTTAGGTTAGAATGAAATTAGAAAATGGAGTATTTTTGTTTTTCATTCCATGAAGTATTTACCGAGATAATCTACAAAATATGGGGGTCAATGCATTTCATGCCAAACTATAATGTATTATGATGTTCCATGTGTTGTGTCCTCAGCGGTGGGAGCGTCCAGTACAACAGAGGGAAGACGCGGGCATGTGTGATGACAAGCCGTTTGCTTGCTCTGCTATGGGCTGTGGAATGGTGAGTATATATGGAAGTCTTCACAGTCACTTAACATTGAACTTAATATCTTTTAATGATTTCTTAATGTGGATACTATTTAATTAGTGATCTCCCTGTTAGTGTTAGAATAATAATTTCATGTCATATTTGTATTTCAGCGGTTTTCGACTGAGGATCACCTGAATGTTCACATCAGGAAACATGAGATGTCTCTGGCCCTCAACCTGGGGGGTGGGGGGATCTCCGCATCTCTGGGCCACCCCTTCCTTGGTCAGTAGCTCAACGCTATTATAACTCCTTTGTTTCTACTGTAAATGACAGGCATTGCAATTTTCTGCAGATCTGCGGAAATACGCTTATTTATCCAGGTTGATTTATTTGCACTGGATGTGGCTTGGGCGTGCAGCCCCCTGACACTGGTCTTGTTTTCCGCTGAAATAACAATTGTCTGTTGCCATGCCTGTAGTGATATAGATAATAACTAACTTGTTATTTATTTATTTATGTTTTGAAATGGACATTTATCAGTAGATCTACTGTACGGAATTCGTTGCAAATGGGTGAAAAGTGACGTTAAACTCCATAATCACTCACTCACTACTCTATGGAATATTTTCTGCCTTTGTTCAAACCTGTCCCAAGGACATTAGTTTTAAATACCCGGTATAGGTAAAAATAATTTGTGCCACATCTTTTAATTTTTCAATCTTCCTGTTTTCAGATCAAACACCAACTCCCACCAAGTTTCTGAAGAATTGTGAAGAGATAGGGTTATTCCAAGAGCTGAGTAAAAACCCGTTTGAAGAAGCATTTAAGAAAGCAGCTGATCTCCCAGAGGTAATTCAGATTTAGAAATATCTTCTCACAGAATTCTCTATTCAATTTCCAACAGCTACAATGAGTTTCCAAAATTATAGCGGAAGTTATTGGTTATTATGGATGATGAAATAAAAAATATTAAAAATTGTTTCCAAATTAATATGTCGAAGTTTGCAAGCTGGATGGTGTACAAAATGGCTTAGCATAGTGCACACCTGAGAATGAAAATTAATGTTAATGTTATATTGTATTGGTATACTACTACAGGTTTACTGTGCAACATTTGGGGTTTCCTCCTGCCCTAATCTGACAAGCCGTAATATAAGTTAAAAAACCTTGAAAGCAGCTCTAAACCCAAATTCAAAGAAATACAATAATAACGTACACTACACATCATCATTCCTTGTTTATCCAGGGAGTGCCACTGCCAGGCCCACACTCCAATGACCTCAACACTCCAGTCCCTCCCGACCCCTCCCGTCTGGACTCGGTCATCGAGGCGTCCAAGGGGCTGGCACACCCTCTGTGCATCAAGGAGGAGCCGGACAAAGACAGCGGTGTCATCGCCATCGAGGAGACGGAGGCTCTGGACTTGTCCGGCCGTCGAGAGCTGGTCAAACATGTAGCTCCGCAGCCATTGGCCACGTCCGAGGCAGCTGTCCCCACCAGGGTGGCGCCATGTATACCCGGTCTGGCCAATACCACCGTGCTGCCAGTGAAACCAGTTGTGACGAACTCTATTGTAGAGATGATGTCATCACCACCAGTTACCATGTAAGTGAAAGAATCTAGAAAGCAATACTAAACCCAAATGTAAAAAAAAATGTAAGTATTGTCTGTTGTGCGAAATTTATGTCCTTTATTTAGTTGTCGTATATAGGTGAAATTCTCCTGCTACGATGTAAAGCACTAAGTCATTAATTCATTTAACCTTCTCACTACTGGAGGCAACCCCAGATGCTCTAAGGAGCAGGGAGATTAATTCAGCAGGATAAGGCAATACATTTATCTAGGGGAGGGGTGTGTCAAGTTCTAATGTTGGATATCATGTATACGTTGCAGGTCAAATGTTGCAGTGGTACAGCCAAGTCCTGTAGTCCCCACCCCCATTGTCCCCACCCCCATAGTCCCTGCCCCAGTTCTCCACACCCCTGTACTCGCGGCACCCACAACGACAGCAGGCTCCAGCCAGCCGATGTACACCATGCAGGTCTTCCTCCAGCTACCATCGGGGCAGACCGTCCCCGTCAACATCCCTGCCACCATCGGACCCATGGGTCAGCAGCCCATCCTGCAGCAGAAGGCAACCACGCCGGTGTCGCCCATCACCACCATACCAACCACCACACCCACGTCATCCATGGCACTCAAACAGGTGGGAAGACATGCCGCTCAAAAATATTTTGCCAATTTATACCTCAGTTATGGCCAGTTGGACCATATATACTGTAAATCATGAAATTAACGCGAGCAGAATATTAATGCAAAAAATGCGACTGCCGTATTGTCGCATTTAATTGCTGCGCGTTAAAGGTAAGACTGGTGAACAAATATGAATGGAGACATGGCCGTTCGCATTTTATTGGTGTCGCATTTATGTCTAAAATCTAGCGGTCGCATTAAATTAGTGATTATAATATGTATACAGTACATTGCTTCGTTGAAGTAAATCTTGCTTGGGTTCTGTTATTCTCCAACTCATACATCTGATGAAGCATGGTCTAAATGCTTGTCCCATTGACCTTTTGTGAAATATATTAGCCAATCAGGAAACTCATTGTCAAAATAATACCATAACACACTTGGTCTGGATAGCCAGTCCATAACAACGATCTGAAATGGACGAAGATTTACCTATCTAAAAGCGATTAAAAGAAGCTACTTCTGCTTATCATTTATTTGTATAAGGCCCTGTTCCTTTCAGCTGTGCAGAGTGTTCAGAGTACTCCAGACAGACAATTTAGTCAAGGGAACGTCTCGCACACTGTGGTGTTTACTTGCACGCTGTGTTGTCTGTACTCGCTGGGGAGCAGACCGCACAGGAAAAGTATAGTGACGTCACCTCATCTAAATCAACTCTTTGCCGCCATCTTGCTTGTGCGAGACGGAGTTGTTTCTTTCACTCTGTACATCGTACTGGAGTGATGTCACCTGTCTGTCTGAGAACGCTTCGCACAGTTGAAAGGAATGAGGCCCAAATAACTACCGTCCTTCCATTTAGATGTAGTAGGACATTAGTTTAATAAACTTCTCTTGCATTTATTTTTTCTGTCCCATTTCTTTCAGCGCTTGAAGCAAACACTACAGCAGAACAACCCTCCTATGGCTGTGATAAAGTCTGAGCCGATATCACATGGACCTACGTCAACGATCCCTTCACCAACCATCATGTTACCAGAGTCAGTCTCTACGTCGCCACTCGACTCGCCCATCCAATCACCAGACAACCTGGAGTTCATGGACTCGGAGTTTTCTGAATCTGGGTATCCTGAGTCAGGGTAGGACAACTGACATCATTTTACGAGAACAAAGCATCTCTTAACGTTTGTCTTTCGCTTCATTCTTTTTATTTTGATTGTTCATTCTTATTTTGGGAAAATATTTGATTATTTGCCTGCAGGTATAACGGCTATAAAAACAGCTTTAAAATTTATAATTATTATTAGTACAGTATGCTATCTAATGTCAGTATGACATATCCTTTGATTTCTTGTGAAGGTTACTATATACCAGTTGGTGTCTCAAACTTTGTAACGTCATGTACAAATAGTTTGCAGCTCGAACACAAATTAGCCGTAAGCATACATGTGTATACCTTATTAATTTAATGCACACACCTACGTAGCAACAGTAACTGACAACAAACGTATACTTAAAAGCTTTTACCCATACTCAAGCTATGACTGATGATTGTTTGTTGATGAATCCACTTGTTGCACCGTCGTAATGAATATTCGAAAAGCAGTTTTTGCTGGGTTTTTTTCTGCACTATAGATTTGTATTCATTTGTTAGGTAATATCCATAAGTTGTCTCCCCCGATATAAATATTTCTCTCCCTTTGTTCACAGCAAACGCAGAAGAGGTGATGAAGATACCGATGATAGGAGGCGCAAATTTTTAGAAAGAAATCGGTATGTCATTGTATGGTCTTATGCTCCTTAGTATTATTAATAGTAGTCCTTTTCATGGATTAGTTACGTTTTAGGATTTTGTAGTTTCATGGATACAGTGATCAGGTATGTCGGGACAAGCATCCTATATGAGAAAACTTTGGCAATTAAGTTATTAAAAAAAAGGTTTATTATTAAACATTTAGTTTTTTTGTTTGGGTGTTAGATCGTGTTGATTGTGACTGTAGCTATTGATGCATGTCTGTTGTCATGGTTACAGGGCAGCAGCAGCAAGATGTAGACAGAAGAGGAAAGGCTGGATCAACAATCTGGAGAAGAAAGCCGACGATCTGTCCAACACTAACTCCAGGTTACAGGTAGGTGTCATGTACCCTCAGCTGGCATACCTTGTGTATATTTATATTAGACCCCGAGATTATGAAACTTTCTTAGTACGATTGTGAAACTATTTTGTGAAACTTTCTTAGTATGATTGCGAAACTATTTTGTGAAACTTTCTTAGTATGATTGCGAAACTATTTTGAGTACAAAATCATGGCTTTGTTTACAAATCCTCGTCTTAAATTTGAGCTTGAACATAAATTCGTACTTGAAAAGCTGTGTGATCTCGGGACCAGTGCTCAGTCACTGCTTTGCTACAAGACTTTGCACTACTGGTTTGAACTGTGGGTTTGAAGTTGACTGCACGGACTGTTACAGAGTGAAGTGAGTTTGTTGCGGGGAGAAGTGGCACAGCTAAAGACCCTGCTCCTAGCACACAAAGACTGCCCCATCACACTACAGCAGAAGTCACAAGGACATATAGCCTTAGCCACAAGTAAGTAGGTATATGCGTGGTCATCGGCCGCAGCTACTGGGTGTAATATCTGCTTTATATGACATTACCGTTTATTTATCATCCTTGGTTTGTCAGTACCATCAATTTCGGTTTTACTACAGTGGTTAAGAGAACTACATGCATTGCAGGTTTCCTCTTTGCTTTAACTCTCTCCCTGCTGAATTAGGCACAAACACTACTCTTCATAGCATCCATATGGCATCTCCGGTTGCCTTCAGCATGGTGAGGGTTAAATGACAAACCTTAATA
The DNA here is from genome assembly GCA_032361785.1 of Lepetodrilus galriftensis. Lineage (NCBI taxonomy): Eukaryota > Metazoa > Mollusca > Gastropoda > Lepetellida > Lepetodrilidae > Lepetodrilus > Lepetodrilus galriftensis. Next base: position 8,031 of record JAUTBZ010014455.1, read on the forward strand.
TGAGCACAGTAATCTTATTTAAATATATATATATATTGTTTGAATTGACAGACCAAGTAATATTGAAAGAGTCTCTAAAGCCAATATTAAGACATAGACTATGTACGTAGCATATTATCGTGTATGTTTGTGTCTCTCAGTTAACCTGGTCGAGTCCGGAGCCTCGGCAAGCGTTCCAACCATCACATCATCCGAAGTGTCCGCTGCTGTTGCCGGGGCAACCGATTCCATCACCTTGTCATCGGGTATCACCGTCATTCCAATGTCGGCCGAACACCTTGTAGTTGCGCAGGAACTCGGCAAAAACTAACCTGGTCAGACGGCACGTGCAATGACAATGAATATCTTGTTAGAAATTTATTCGCCTGCAGACAAAAGATGCATAATTTGACCGAACATCACCGTGATCACAGACCGACAGGAACTGGTTGTCAAGGATACAGATGAAGAATTTTTCAGTATCCAAGGTAGTCTCAAGACTTTGGTTCCAACCTCTTGTCGTTGGCATCGATTGATCATTATCAGCACATTAGTCATGACTTGCAAATAGCTGTAAGAATGTTCTACGTAGGTACGAACACTTATATGTCGACTCCATCACTGTTGATTATGACAGTGCCGCACCCTTAAGACTGTATGAGCTAGGGAATGTATGTTAGAAGACATTGAGAAATATACAGTCGGTATGTGGATATACGTCTGCCTTGGGACGTACCTGTGTGCAATCAACCGATTCGGCATCCTGGAGGAGTTCGCGACTGTACCGTACCTGGTGCTAAGATGTTTATTTATCAGAGTAGATAACGCCCACTTGAGATGGTGGTTTCGGAGCCGAGAAATATTCTGACATAGAATACATAGGATGTCAGCACCGGACAAAATACAGAATGTGAAAACAAAGTGTCTTCAGGAAAATCTTGTGAAAAGCTGTTTGATCATTACAATATGCTTGCCAAACCAAGAAGTAGCAAGAAATGTGTTCAATTGTTTAATGTGTTTAAGATGTTTACAATGTTAGACACTATTGTCAAATTGATTGGCTTATGTATATTGACAACAGGAGCCCACATATTACTAAACATTTCTTTGAGAAATTAGCAATGTCTAGCTGAAATTTTAACTCCAAAAGTTTGTCACTACATTCTCTTATGTTAACGTACAATTACTCTTAATCTTTCCAATTGTTTGTTTTTAGTGTTTATTCTGAACAATTTTATCATTTAACCATCTCGCTGTTGGATTAGACATCTTTGGGGCATCTCATGTTACCCTCATCATGGAGAGGGTTAATGTAAGAAATGAGAGCCTCCCAGCTCTCCGGGGTCAAGATGTGTCCCTGGGCATTGGGTCAGTCCAGTAACCACACCTCCACATGTTGACCTGCTAGTGGGCTCCTCCCTGTCTACGTAGGCTCCTCCCTGTCTAAGTTGGCTCCTCCCTGTCTACATAGGCACCTCCCTGTCTACGTAGGCTCCTCCCTGTCTACATAGGCTCCTTCCCGTCTACATAGGCACCTCCCTGTCTACGTAGGCTCCTCCCTGTCTACGTAGGCTCCTCCCTGTCTACATAGGCCATCTGAAAACCCAAGCCTGTGACGGGACATTGTGTACATATGCATTGTTCACTGTATATCATTCTTGAGATTTTGTCATCAATGATTTACTGTATATCTGTGATGACAACAAAAAGTCTGTGCGAGAATGCTCGTGCATATGATTACAAATTACGATACACGTTTGATTCTTTTTAGCACCACATATTGTCCTGTATCGACCAGTGAATCGTGAAATGTTATTCTCTCGATTGTCTATGTAAATTGAAAAACATCCATACATTTCATCACATCATTGTTTTGTGAGAAGATAATTTGTGTTGACGATTTCAGTATGATTGTTGTTACATCAAAATTATATCAAAAGTACAATTTCCTGCTCAATTCAAATTTGACATTAGAATTTGAGGAAAAACCTGAGTTGAGCATGAAGTCCTACTTGAACATTTATTTTGGTAATCTCCGGGTCAAATTAAAAATATAAAAGTTACTGGTACCATAGCACATTTTGAAATGTTGTCTATGATGTGCGACAATTGACGAAAATTTAGGTGCACTCATAGTTCATTTATAATTTAAGTAAAATAAATAACGGGAATGCGTCTTCTCGCAGTATAATTTTAATTGCATACTATAAGACTACTGGAGCTAGTATTGTAACCATGGTAACTGTCAGTCTGCTATATGGCAAGGAAACTGTGTAAATGTAGTTTTACTTTGTATTAGCTCACTTAGTCTGAACGACCCGCACTTGTCATGGTCTGCTTGTCTGTAGTCCACGGATATCTGCAGAATCTCCTCACCTGGCAAGCTCCTACCAATATCGGGGCGATAAGAAACTGGCAGCTCAAGTTGTTGCGGTGTGTTTGTGTTTGTGTCTTTCCCACCTCCCCAATTGACATCTATTTGGCAATGGACTCTAATTTGAATTCCAGCCTGGCAGATATAGCAGGTTGCAATTTGTAACATTAACTGTTTGTGTAACGCATACACTCTTATGTTCTTGCTATGTTGATCTATGGTCGGGGAGATTGATGCCACTACTTTTGCTGTGACTAGTTTAAGTGCCAAGTGACCTACAAACCCATCAGGGCTGTTCTTGTGTGGCTGGTCATGTGACCATCACTGTACTGAAATCTGCATATTTGATTAGCTGTTGAACAGCTATATGTCTAGTGCTGTGATATTTGTAATTATTTGGATGTAAATCAATCTTCATTTCTTGTAGCAAACCTGGCCCAGAGATTACGAAACTTTTCTGAGTACGATTTCATGCTCGACTCATGTTTGTTCATAAAACATCATCAATTTTGAGCTTGAGCATGACATTGTACTCCAAGGTCTGTATGCACAAACATAGTTCAACCACAGTTTAGGCTAAACTAGGTTTAAGCGGTGAGTTATACCACTGTCGGTATGATCCTTAAACTACGTCTGTGCATACGGACCCAAAAGTTTTGTCATCTTGGGACCAGGACTACTGTTTTTCTTGAGTGTTTTAAAATCGTGTTGGTTGGAAAGTCCTGAATCTTAGTGATGGTATGAATGTTCTAGTGCCACTGTGTACTATGCTTGTAGTGTTTATAAATTAATGTTTCTATTCTGCAACATTAAAGGCAGATTACATTGACTTTCCTATGATCGTTCCCACAGAGACGGTTTCTATCAGTTCTTGTAATATCTTTCTATTTGACAGGGCTTGCTACTCTGGTTACTCAAACTGTGCGATATGGCATAACTCTTAAGGTAATCATTACTCCATACTTAAGCAATGGTGTAGTCTGGCTAAGTTTGGAGTTATGGTTATGCCATTTCATACAGGAGTCATGAGAGTTATTGTTTCTCAAAACTCTTGTATCCATAATAAGACCATAACGTACTTGTAAGTGCCAGATTACCATGTATACAAGAGCGCTAAGGGTTCTTAGAAAATACGAGAACTTCAAGAAATTACAGCCTGGTCATTCCATCATCGAGGTCTCGTCCAATCAAAAAGATGACAAATGTTGCCCAGCATGACTGAGAACTGATAGATTTTCTCTATGGGAATAGCGGATTAGTGTGGAAACTATGGGTGAAATATTCCCACTGCGATCTGAAGAATGAATTCATTTTTAACTTGGAACATTTTGCGAGGTATGGTCTAACTCTAGATATGTACTAATAAATATTCTTGTAATAACTTTCATAAAAACGTGAAACAATACAAATGATGTGAATATTAATGATACGCCCCAATATGTTATATACGTGACTATACAATGTCCTATAATATATTAAAATGACATAAAATGGATCTCATCTTTCATATTTGTGATTAAGTTGGTTTCTGCGAGTGAGAAATTTACAAACATCTTGTAATTGGAAGTTGTAATGCAATTTAAAAAATAAATTTACTTACAATTTTATGTAAACCACTATCTAATCTCCCAATATTTCCCAGAACTTCCCACGTGTTTGCATGTGTGTATGCATGTGTATGTGCATCCTTGATTACTCAAGTTTACCTCTGTTATTCATATTATTGTTACAAACTTTGTTCAAGACTCTTCATTAACTATTGTTACATACTTTGTTTTAGATTTGAACTAACACTGAGGATTGTTCAATTCTGGCACACCTGGGTTTCTACTTAAAAGCATATATCATGTACAGTGAATTATGTTTTATAATCATAGCTATATTAACATTTTTATTGAACGTTGGTCGTTTTTGTCAGCAATGATTCACTTTTTCATTACAAATATGTACATATATGTTATACTATATATATATATTGGATATATATGTATGGTATTAGCCTCCTCCCTGACATAGGCAACTGTAGATGTCCTATAGAACAGTAGGGCGGAGGCTATAGTATCAGCAGTAGTGTACCATTGTGACAATATACTGTATTGTAGAAAAGCACTTTCCACATATCAAATTTCGAAGGAAGACAATACACGTCAATATACATTGTTACATACATGTATCTACGCTAAGTATTCAGTGAAGAACTGTACCTCAATGAAATAAATTATTTTGCTCCTGTCAACAGACTTTGTATTCACATCCTGGCGGGAACATGTTCATGGTAATATCACAGAACAGTAATGGGCTGCACATGTTGCTTAGCTGTGTTGTTCGTGTGTTCTAGATGGCAAAAGCCAGTTCATGAACTGGTGTGAACCTTCGACTTCCTCATTCCAGAACGATGCCCAAGGACTGGATTGAATGTGATATTCATCTGGGGGCCTATTCTCAAAACATTGTTATGATCATATGACAATCTTAAAGATTTGTATAGTAGGGCTATGAAAGTGTTACACAAATTCTTAAGCCAAGATCGCAAGAATCTTTTAGAATAGGCCCCCATCTTTATTTCATGGAAAGAAAACCTGTTTAATATATCTTATTGATTGGAATAAATGTATTATAGCACCATGCAATTGTGACTAATGATCTTCGTTTTGGATATTATTCTGAAAGATACATTAGCGTACTGATCAATATTGTTTAATTAACAATAACCACCACTTTCTGGCTTATCGACGACATATTCAAATATTCAAATATATCAATAATCTATTGGATTCTCTGACCACAGTCCTTGTTAAATGGAAAAGTGAAATGGAGATTTTTTTCTCAAAACTTTTTAATGACAAATTATGAAATGAATCGGTCACTGAACGTTTTTTTGTGTGTGTACATGATTCACATGTGTAATAAAATACAATAAAATAAAACGAAACATCAACAAACATGTCTCTGTAAAATATTCAATAAATAGCAACAGATGAAGCTGATGAAATGCGTATTAAAAGGGTGATGTGTTGAGCAGGAAATACAAATGGAAAGTTTGTAAGCTCGTAACACGACAAATAACCAAATAGAATTCATTTCCTAGACAGCCATAAATGTGACGTGACTGATAACACTTCATTTGTAGCAATACTAATACTGATAATATTAATACTGATATTTAATCTCTCAGTATATTTCACGGTTACTTTCATGAAAGTTTTGCCAGTTTCTTCCTAATCTTCTTGATTGTTTTGTGGAGGACTTTGGTAACATCCTTATCTGAATCTTGAACTGCCTGGATCTTTGTCTGTAGGAATTCTACCATGTTCTCTATGTGATGTTCTATCTTCTTCATTTCTTCATGTGCATTACTGTCATCGCCTCTTGCAGTGTATCTCACTGTAATAATCACAAGTATGATCTGTTAGCTTTTACATGAGAAATATTAAAACCAGTTTAGTCTGTTCTAACCATTTTGCTGCACCTAGGAAAGCGACAAAGTACAAGCTAGTTGACAGCATAACTAGCCGATTGTGGAATGTGAAAAGGTACATTAATTTGTGAGTACATTGCATCAAATAATTGAAATCATTTGACATTAATATTGGAAAATGGCATGAAATTAGGTACTAACCAGGCATGGCAATAGACAATTGTGATTTCAGCGGAAAACAAGCCCAGGGTCTCGAGCCACATCCAGTGGAATCAAATTGACCCCTGGTACAAATAAACTGGCAGATTTCTGCGAAAGATTGCCATGTCTGATTAACTACTAGCTAACAGTAACACAGAGAAGAACCATTGAGATAGGCAAATCCTTTAATCCTCTCCCTACTGGATTAGGGACAGGTACGTCGGTACAACTCATTAGGACATCACTGGCTGCATGCAATAATAAGTTCATTTCCAAGTAGATGCAGTGTCTGGGAGAGATTTGCTGCTTTATGTCATTACAACATGGTGGTGTATACATGCATTGACGCTAGTGTTCAACACTGTCACCAGCTTACCAATGACAGAGATGACTCGAGTGTTCAACACCATCACCAGCTTACCAATGACGGAGATGTCCTTCCATGTGTCAGGTGTGGTGTCCAAGCAGCTGGAGTCCCCGTTCTCGACCTCATCGCCATCTCCGACTTGCTCCTGTGATTGGTCTTCTTCTCTGCCATCATTTCCAAATGTGACTGGAGAAAAAATGGTCATCAGTGCTGTTAGTCATATTACAATAAACATATTACACGGCAAATTGCAGTAACTTTACCATATTTCCAAGACACTTACTGTAAGGAATTGTTGTTGGATATGGGTGAAAGATTCCAACTGCAACTCATCCAGCAGTAATGAATTGCTACATCAAGGACTTATGACAAGTTAAAAGTGGAACACTTGGGACTGTCTTCACATTTAATTGTCGATTGCTCTGAATTCTGATGAGTGCAGAAGGTATTAACTATATGCAAGACAAAACTTGATAGATATCCCCATGACAAGTCCCAAGATTATGGTACCCTTTTGAGTACAAACTCGAGCTGAACTCATGGTTTTGTTCACAAATCCCTGCGTACAATTTCGCCAAGAGCATGAAATCGTACTAAAGAAATATCGTAATCTCAGGGCCATACCTTGCAGTTCGTAGCTGGTCTGGTTGAGTTGTTCCAGGTTACACACAGCGGTCTGCGAGATGAGGGTGTTGTACAGGTTCTTCAACATGCAGGCAGCCTTCTCACCTCCCAGCTTCTGGCGGTGGGGATAGGCTGTCTCCTCCGGGTCACTGGGACACGAGTGGTAACCAGAAGCTGAAAATGGAACAGATCAAGCTGTCTTCCTTGTGTGTTCCTGGAAATCAACCATCGGTCAATGTTCCTGTTTTAACAGCTTTGAGGTAATGCCATATATATATTTGAAGAGATTCCAATTGATTTGTTTTCTTGTCATAATATTTTGGGTATTGTAGTAAATATATGCTTGTATTAACTTCCATTTCACCAGTTACCACACCATTCCTTTTACAAGGAACAAACTAGAGAGAGCTCATGGAAAAAGAAGATTTAATGATGACATATCAGAACAGTTGTCTCCTGAAAAATGAAGCTCCAATACTTAGAGCAGTTGGATACAAAATGACAAAGATCTCCCTACCAGTTCCAGAAGCTATCTAATATGTAACTACATCGTTAAGCAGTAATGGTGGAAAAATTGATGATCCTGAAAGAGTAAACAGTTCCTACACCAAGGCTTCACGATGTTGCTACATATACAATAGCTTTACAACAGTAAAGATCTCCTACCAAAGCAATGAGAGATGTGGATCAGGAGCTGCTCCCCAAAGTGTAAACAGTTCCTTCACAATGACAATGTTGTTACTTGTATAAAGAATACCTTCGGGAATATGGCCTCTGAAGAGTGAAGACCTCCTACCAGAGCTGTGAGAGATGTGCATCAGGAGCTTCTCCAGCTTGTTCTTCTCCCGTGTCATCTTGTTGGCCAGCTTCCGCCTGTTCCTCCTCCCGGTCTGCCACCCAGCCAGCCTCTGTTCCAGAACCTCCTCCACCTCCGCCAGACATTGCTGGTAGCGTTGTGTCCAGGCAGAGGCTCCGGTCACATCTCTGGGAGTCCCCACGTCCTCAACGTCTGCCTCTGTACTTCCTGTCAAAGGTAAAATTAACTGGTCAGGGTATCGTTTCTCGAAGCTCTCATATCCACTATGAGACCATAGCACTCTCGCAATAAGTGTATGGTCTCCATGTATTAGAGATCACTACGAGAGTCTTTGCGGTCTTGTAGAAGATGTGAGGGCTTCAAGAAACGATAGCCAGAACTGTTTTAACAATTAGTAGCAAGTCAAGTCTTACGAATCTACTACAAGTGTACGTTCACAGCATGAAACAAATTTATCACTATGACACTTGAGAATCTAGTTAGCGAAAATGATTGCAGTGATAAAAGTGCTTCCTGCAAACAGACTTAGATCTGTAGTGGGTACCTAAAATTTGACTTGTGACCACTTGTAGCTACACCTGTTCTGAACAATGGGGCCCAGGGTATAGTTTCTCGAAGCTCTCCTAGCCGCTAAGGGACCATAGCGCTCTCTTAGCAATGTATTAGCTATCGGAAAAGAGAGTGCTATGGTCACTTAGCAGCTAAGAGAGCTTTGAGAAACAATACCCTGGGTATATCTGCTATATGGAACCTTCTGTTTGTGCCAAAGTTATGTTTCAAATCATGTTGATGCAGATGTTATTTTTTTTAAGTTGTTGCAAAATGTGATTATACAAGACACTCATTTACAAGAACTGACAAAGACCTGTTATGTTCACTTCTAGTAGAATTTCTACCCTGTGATTTTGTGAACTTACCAATAAATGTTTCACATGTATCCATTGGTGTACTGTCTATTGGTGTTTCTTGTACTGTCATCTAAAAATAGATAAAATCAGTATATTCCAACTCCAGTGTTCATCAGTACAGTGCAGAATGCATATACACCAAATGGAGGTACAATAGAGAGTATCCAAATCATATGTGCAGGCTTCATTTTGATATACTTATCAACAATTTTTATTAATAAAGTGAGTCAAAACTTCCAATTTTTGCGTATGGGACGCAGGATTGCACGTTAGGAGATACCCTGTATATGAATAATTATTTTGGTTATATTTAGTTGGCAAATTTCCAAGCTGCTTGATCATATTTTTTTGTTCTACTAAAAACACACATATTACAGAGTAGTAGAGTACGAGTGGCTTCAATACAAAACTGTGCATTAATTAATTTGCTGCATATTTATGCAGGTGCATAATCACCTCCAACAAACGTTGCGTATGGGTGAAATATTCCTGCAGACATAAATAAATACAATCCAATAGATTACACCCATACTCACAGGGGAACCATAATCCATTTCTGATGCATAAGGAATCAAACTAATTTTCTTGGCTTTTTTCTTCTTCTGTTGAGATGATGATGTGCCTCTGTTGGTCTTCACTATGCTCCGGTCCCTCCGGTGATCATGGTCAGCAATCCGCACCTTCTTCATCAACAAGCTTCTCTCGGAATGATCCACACGTCTCACATCCTTCACATTTCCTTCTGACATCAACTTTAGTCCGAGTAACTTTGTCTGAGTCGCAGCGGCCGTCTGGGTGGCAGTGACGGTCTGGGTGTATTTCCGCTGGGTCAGGTAGCTCATGTCGTTCTGACTGCTGACCTTCTGACTTGTATCTTCTTCGCCACTCTTGGTCTTCTTATCAACCTCGGCTTCGTTATTGGATCCATCGTCCCCCTCCAGCCACAGCGTGCCGAGGTCATCGGAGTCCACTCTCTGACTGTCGTCAACAACCGCCGTCTGAATCAGCTGGTCAAGCTCGTCTGGGCTTCCACTGCCCTCAGGTTTAGCATTAGCAGCGATATCATCTAGTTTCCTTTGTTTCCTTCCAACAGGTGTCTTACATACGATCCTTTCAGTTTTGTCATTGCTTTCTGAATTGAAATCGTAGATGTGTTGTCGTGGGTCTTTGCATATGATAATTGTACGATGGGTTTCTGGTCGTGTCAAATGTTCTATTTGAGATGTTTCTGGACTAAATAACTGCCTTGACCTCTTGGTAGCATTTGCTTCTTTAGTTTCGGTTGGTGCTGAACGTTTCTTCCCCTATTGAAAAATAGTGCAATTGATATTTATAAACTAAAACATGATCCTATCGATGTTATTTATTATTTGTGAAAATTGCCTCACTCCTGAAGTAATGAATACATGATATTAGGTTGAGAAGCTCCGACCGTTGTACAATATGATGGTTAGAGCTTCTCAGCCTAATATGATAGGACCCAAACTATATTCATATTATTCTTGATTATTTGCTTGTGTTCTCCAAGGCATATGTACATTCTAACCTTGCCAGCGATGGTCCTGACAGGAAGTTCAAAATCTTCCTCTTCACTTTGCTCGCTTAAACTGGAAAACAATATTGAGCATGTGTACACATTTTCAGACCTAGCTTGTATCACAAACATGGGAATTTGAAATAGAATTAAAATAATAATCAGACACATCGAATTTCAGAATTCTGGCTTCAGGCTTCTGAGAAAATAGAATTGAGTTACCTGGATGATTGGACAACTGTTTGAGGAGGAACAGAAGTGTCAAATATTTCTGTTGTGTCGCCCGGGTCAGGATCAACCTGAAGATATTTGCAGCGATTGGCTTGTCCAGTTCCTTTTCTTTTTGTTGACTTGCTTACAAAAGGTAGTGCCACTTTAGTTGGAGTCTGAATGAAAACAACATACATAGGTGCATTATTGTCATAGCAAACTGCTTTTTTAGTTTTTATTAGTGGATTGGGTGGTAGAAGAACATGACTATTTCCCCCTACATTTTATTAACATGAGATTGTCAGAAGATTCAAGGCCAGTACAGAGCTTTAAATAAACACACCATAACATTATAATACAGTAACATCACTCTCTAAGGCAAGGTGCATCAAATTACCGGTAATTGAACTCATTTACAATTCCTATATGGCTCTGTACTGGCCTTAAGTCAGTTTTTGATGATCAATATATAGTGTAAACTGACTTATTAAGACCTTTTATGAATACCAGCCCAGTCTCTGACTGATCAAATGAAACAATTACTATTTGAAAGACAGTATAGAAATGTTCTTACTGGGCCGAAATAGGATTCAGTAAATGAGACTAATATTGAAAAGGGGGTATTGTTTAACCCTCTCCCTGCTGGATTTGGTGAAAGCACTGCTCATTAGGGCATCAATGGTTCAGCAGGGAGAGGGTTAAATTAAAAGACCTTACTAGTTAGCATTGCAGAGTAGCAGAAAAGAACAATAATTTTAAAAAAATAAGATTTATGACTGTAACTTGTAAGTATTAGGACGATCATTTGAACATGTGGTCAAACACTATGGCAGTACATATGTACCTGTGCTATTTTTGAAGTACATGTCTTCATCAGACACTTCTGTTTCCTCAGGCCTTTACCACCATAGCTCTTCTTATCCTGAAATTATAACTAGGATAGCACTGAAGGGGAAATAATTATTATTCAATATCTAAAAAATATATGTGGTCTAAAAAGACTTAATTTTTAGTTAATCATAATGTCAACTTTTTCATACAGATTTTAAGTTGTCAACATAATATCTCAATGAATTTATTAGTTTCTTGTGGGTCTGCAGCATTATGTTACCACTCCAAGAACAGTCATTCAAAATGATTAATTCGAAGTTGGACACACATCCTAGTCTCAAACTATTATATGATTGAGTGCTCATTTGGTACAGATTTAACATACCAAGCACATGACACACTGTAGACAATCAACTCTCCTTTTGCAGTGGTCACACTTGCCACATGCTTGTTTCTTTAAACCCCTTTTAGGTGTTGTTTTCGTCAGACTTTTCTTCCTCGGTGTCACCGTTTTGGAGGTTGCTTTTGGAGTTGCTGTTTTGGAGGTTGCTTTTGGAGTTGCTGTTTTGGAGGTTGCTTTGGGAGTTGCCGTCTTTGAAGGTGTTTTTGGCAATGTACCATTTTTTGTGGGCTGCAAAATTAATAGTGTTAGTGACAATCTGGATCATGAATTAATCCAGTTATAATATTAGACATACTATGTAGTAATGTGCAGTAGTAACCCTCTCCATGCTGGATTGTCAATCAGTCAATCAAAATACTGTAAATCATGAAATTAACGCGAGCATAATATTAATGCGAAAAATGCGACCGCTGTATTGACGCATTTAATTC
>JAUTBZ010014566.1:0-20114 GCA_032361785.1 Lepetodrilus galriftensis
ACAATAATAATAATATTAAGAAGTTTATATAATAATAACAATAATAATAATTATATTTTATACTACTACTACTACTATATACTACTACTACTACTAATAATAATAATAGTAATAATATACACAAATTTATATAAACCAAATATTCAGAATAACTGCTTAAATGGGGTGAATAGTGATCATCCCTGGGTGAAAGATTACCGTAGCAACATTAATCTCCATAAACCATGCTCATTGTAATAATGAGTAATAAATAATGATATCCTTATTAATCTTATAATAATTAAATATCCACCCAAAGTTACCAGTGGCACTTACAATAGATACAAGGAAGTGGAGACTCGCAGCTAGCTCATTGGTGCTAAATAAGGAAATAGCGACCAGCAGTTAGTGGAATTTGGAATACACTAAGGGAAATAAAAACTAGTCACTTGAAAAAGTCTCGAGTGCAGATTTGATACAGAATATCTCTCTCCACAGTGACCAGTGGCTCCCTGTCAGACCAGCTGAGTGAGACGGCCAACGCTCGCATCCTACGACTGCAGCTGGAGAACCAACAGCTGCAGCAGAAGCTCCAGGAGGTGGCGGAGACGGCTCTGATCGAGAACACCAGCGCCAACCTGGAGAACGAGAAGGAGATACAGCGGCTGTCCAGGAAGCTGGAGAAACTGCAGGAGAACAACTCCGGGCTGTCTCAGCAGGTATGTCTGTCTGCTATGCTATACTACACTATTGTACACTGCTATACACTACCCTACACTACACTATGCCAGGCCACGCCAAACACATTCCTTGCAAATTGGCGAAAGATTCCAGCAGCGACATTAAACTCCATAAGGACTCATTCACTACACCCGTTATGCTACGCTACACTACACTACACTACACTACACTACACTACACTACACTACACTACACTACACTAGACTACACTACACTACACTACACTAGACTACACTACACTACACTACACTACTACACTACACTACACTACACTACTACACACTATACACACTAATCACCATGTACCAGGGTCCTGGGTATCATTTCTCGAAGCTTCCATACTAATAATAATAGTATCATATAATTAAATAAAATTTCATCTAAGCTATTAAATAGACTTGCCTTTTCGTCGGTAAAAATACCAACATTATCAGGAGTAAAAACGTTTCTACACCTGATGTTGGTATTTTTTCTGACGAAACATCGAGTCTATTTTATAGTTTAGATGAAATCTTTTTTAATTATATGCATCCTACCTGTCTCATAGTAGCTACGTGAGCTTCAATAAACGATACCCAGCATGGACTATTGTAGCTTGTATCCGTTTCCTTCTGTGTAGCAATATTACATTGAGGAGTGTAACTGTAAGGCTGAATGTGTGCATTGTCCTGCAGGTCCTGGAGCTGGAGGAGGACCAGGACAACCGTATCCGCGAGAGGGAGAAGCTGGTGCACACGCTGGAGATGATCAAGGAGAACAGCGACCGCCAGGTCCGAGAACTCGAGGTGGAGAGCGAGCACCTGGCTCAGACCATCGACGTCCTCCGAGAACGCAACGAGAAGTCCAACGACGCCCGCATGAAGGACCTGGAGAGAGAGAACAGGAGACTCCACGAGACCGTGTCCACCAAGAACGCTCATCTCTCCAAGCTGGAGTTCGAGTCCAAGCAGATGCAGAGGTCGTGTCAGAAGCTGACGGAGAACGTGGATAAGGTGTCCGAGTTGGAGATGGAAAACGTGAAGCTTGATAAGGAGAACTCGGAGATGCATAAACATATCACCACATTAGAGCTTACCTGTGATAAATTAGGTAGTGTTGAACAAGAGAATTCCACTTTAGATGTGGAAAATAGGAAGTTAGCTAAAATTGTTCAAACGTTGCAGAATTCGTTAAAGAAGAAAGAACAGCTGGAGGAACAAAATATAAATTTGACAGTGGAAAATCAGAAACTGCACCGGACTTTAGATTCGTTACGGGATTCCTCCGAGAAAAACGTCCAGTTAGAAAGTGACAAAGACTCGTTGAACCGTGAAATCCAGCAACTTAAGAAAGTCCTAGAATCTCAGAAAGGTCATCGAGTGAAACACGAACAGATGGAATTCGAACTCCTCGATCTGGACAACGAAAACCAAAGACTTCAGAAGTCGCTGGACATCACCACTAAGCGCATGGACCAGTTAGAAAACGACAACTCAGACTTGGAAAACGAGAACGAGAAGCTGGCGAAGACGTTGGAGTCGATGAAGCTGTCGATGAAGCGTCTGGACGACAAGGAGAAGGAGCTCCTGGAGATTGAGACGGAGCTGGGGCGGCTGCAGAAGGAGCGAGCCGCCTTTGAGAAGGACAACAAGAAACTGCGGCAGACCCTGGAAAACCTGGAGTCTGCCCACGAGGAGTTGTCTGCCCGCCACTCGGCGCTGGAGAAGGAGTACAAGTCCACGAAGAAGTCCGTGGAGCGGCTGAAGGAGACGAGCTCCAGGGCCAAGGAGCTGGAGAAGGACAACAGGGAGAGGCTGCAGGAGACACAGCTGGATAAGAAGACCATCACCGCTCTCAGGGAGGTACGTACGTCCAGATCATTGTCCAGGAGCCTGTTGCACGACGTTCTTGTAGCGGTACAATAGCTGTAACTTGGCTCCCGCCACAATAGAAAGCGTTGACGTTACAATAGTTGTAGCCTACAAGAGCGCCGTGCAACAGGCTCCTGCTCAGGGAGATATAACATCAGTGTTTGAAATTAAGAAAATAATAAGAGGATCATGTAGGTCATATCTGTAATTTGAAGGGGGTCGCACAGATACCTTTACATTATAGATTTTCAAATGACCCCGAACCCCCTTTAAATTCGAACACTGTTCAGACAGCTTTCTTTGTCTGGTCGTGGCATTCACGTGTAGTCTGTGGTTTCAGGATCTAGTCAATGAGAAGATCAAGTCCACCACGTACTGCAACGAGCTGGAGACGCTGCGGCATGAGCTGGAACGTGTCGGCATCGACCGCGAGAAGCTGGTGATGGCAGAGTCCGCGCAGGACGACAAGTAAGGACATGCTCAGTATTACTTTTACCATGTTCAGTGGGGCAGGTGGTAGCACAGTGGTAGAACTGTTGGACTTGGGAATCAAAGGTCCCGAGTTCAAATCCCGCCCCAGGGGTCCGGCATCAATGTTAGCGAAAGTTACATTTCTGGTTATCATCCTTGGTCTTGTCAGTACCAGCCAGTGCTTGCAGGTTTACTGCAACATGCAGCACTATGAGTGTTGCAGGTTTCCTCCTGCCCTGAACTGACTAGCAATGATATACATGAAAGGATCTTGAAAGCGGATCTAAGCCCCAATACAAAAACAAACTCTAATGTGAGTCGGTTTGATATTTTTGTTCACATATGATGTTCTTTTGAAAGTGTGTTCATTATCAAATTTTTAATTCAATATTATTTTCCTTGTGTCAGTCGGTACAAGGCATTGGAGTTTATGATGGAGGACGCCTTCAAGAAGAATCTGGTACTGAAGGATCAGAAAGTACAGCTGCTGGAATCAAGGTGAGTACATAATGGTACATTGATGGTGGTACACAGTGGTACATGATGTATATGTATAGAAAATGGCCAATATTAATACATAACATGGAAGAGATGGAATTGTGAATGTTAACCTGAAATAGCTGCTTTTGTTGGATGATCTCCAGGGAGTAGAGACGGTGAAATGAGTGCACAGTTATTCATGGACAGGAGTAAATAATAATGTAGCATTTAATGCTTAGAGCATGTGTTAGTAATCATGTTCTTTATGAATAGACCATTATATTATTATTATGATTATTATTATTTATGTTATCACACAGGGGTACAAAATTGCATAAGTGGCATATATTGGTGCACAATCAGTGATTCAGCTGCAATAAATTTTGTTTCAGACAATTGTCCCGAATGACTAAAACTGAGTAAAAGAGTTTCGAACATTTTGGTAATAATACGTATTTTAAACATGCCATTTCGGACATTTGAAAAATAAATCGGCAAATTGCCGATGGGCAGCAAAAACACTGCACAATATATATTGCCACATGATTTGTTATGGCTCTCAAGTTGACCCCACATTTGGGTGCGTTCATTCCTACTCAAGTTGATGTGAAGAGAACGTGTCGTGTAATGGTCGTATGTTTGTCACAGGCTGGAGGAGTCCAAGAGCTGGAACCAGAAGCTGAATGAGGATCTGCGTGAGGCGCGCTGTGAGACCGAGATCCTCAAACAGAGACACGAGGAGGAGGAAATATTCCGCGGCACTGACAGGTAAGATGTGTCACGTGACAGTCTGTGTTGGGTGTATTTTTGTGAGTCATGGCCCTGAGATTTGGGATAAGCACTATGTAGTATGCTCGCCAAAGGCTTGTATAATACAATGCTTATCCCAAATGCAGGATACTGATGGTATCTAAAGACACTCGGGTAATAATCTCTATTTACATCCACTGTTAGGAAGCAGATGTCGGGGCCTCGAAGCAGACATCCAACGACCACCCAGGACCTTCTGGCTCTCAAGGACCATCTAATCGAAGTCGAGCGGGCGGTGAGTAGACCTCGCATGAGCATTTAATGTACATAGTGGAACGATGGTTCCCAGTTCAAATCCCTTCCAGTCAATAGATATTATCTCGTCGCATATATAGGTGAAGTATTCCTAATAGTAATACAATGTAAAACACTAATTCATTCATTCATTCAATCTTTCAGAACGCGACATTCATGTCAGAAAACAGCAACCTGAAGACGCAGTCGAACTCGCAGCAAGGACAGATCCAGAAGCTGGAGGACCAGAACAACAACCTGCACAGCCGCAACTCCAATCTCCAGGAGCAGTACGTGACCCTCCAGACCGTCAACGCCAAGCTCCAAGTGGAGAACACCACCCTCCAGTCCAAGTGCTCGTCCCTCTTCTCCCACAACAACGCCCTCCAGAGCCAGATGGCCGCGCTGGAGTCGGAACACGAGCTCCTGATCCAAGGCCACGAGGACCTCCAGACCACGCACGAGTCCTTCGTGTCCGACCACGAGTCCCTGCAGCAGCTCCACGAGCAGCTCACCACCGACTACGAGTCGCTCATCTCCGAGCACGGGTCGCTCAAGTCGATATACAAGTCGCTGAAGAGCGAGAAACGCGATCTGCAGGAGCAGCTGAACCAGCTGATGCACGGCAAGGACGACATCCACAAGCTGCAGGACGCCCTAGAGCGAGAGCGAGAACAGGTCGGTAGGCTAGGATTTGACGGCTCTCGAGAGTCGTCACAAATTGGGTGAACGATACCCACAGACGTTAAACTCCATAATCGTTCACTTTCTATTTCTCTTTCGGTAGGCAAAGATCTGTTTCCAGAAAGTCGTCGCGAATATTGGTTAAAGATTTATTATTTATTATTTTATTAAATCATGGCAGTGTATTTGCCAGCCAGACTTTATATGTCCCCAAATCAATATAATTTCCAGATATACAACATACAAAGAACGGCTTTTTTTTATTCATATTTTCATCAATAGAAACTAACTGTAAAACTTACTAGCCCAAATAATTATACAAATAACAAATTTTATTAATTTCTACTAGCCCATTAGAGGATACCTTTAGCCCTTAGGATAGCTTTAGCCCTTAGGATAGCTTTGGCCCTGGCAAGTGTTCATTTTGATCCCTGATTTTGAACACTTATGTAAGACATTTCCTCCACCACTGCAGGTGAAGTCTGAAATGCGAGCTCAGGGCAACCTGCAGATGGACTACGACCGGCTGCGGGACAAGCACGACCGACTGAGCCAGGACTTCCGGGGCGTGACCGCCGACCTGAAGCAGGCCAAGAAGGACAATGGGGCGCTGGGTCTCCGGAACTCGGAGATGGTGACGGAGCTCCAGGAGAACAAGGAGACTCTCACGACCATGGACATCGAGATGCAGAAACTTGAGAATAGGTTTGATGTAAGTCAGACATTTTGAATCGGGTTATTCTTTATTGCTATCTTTTGCTATAAACTATTCTCAGTATCCTTTGATAGTACGATAGAAGAAGAAAAGAAAAAGAAAAAACTTGTTTATACACTTTGGAGAGAGACGAGCACTTGGGTGGTGTATGGGTGAAAGATTCCTGCTTTGACATAATGCAGTAACTGACTGACTGACTGTTGTTTGCAGGCGCTGTACCAGGTGAACCAGAAGCTGGACGAGGAGAACCGCGCGCTCCTGTACCAGGTGCAGCAACTGCTCAACCAGAACCAGGACCTGCTGACTCACGCCCTCAACAGCAAGGACCAGCAGCAGGAGGAGCACAAGATCTACATGTCAGTAGTCTCAGGATGGCCTCTATCAGTGTGTTGCGGGCTGCTCCTTTCTAGCTATTCTGTCTGTACTTCTGGCCGACTCATGCGCAGTTACACTGCATGCATCGGACAGAAAGTACAGACAGAACAGCTAGAAAAGAGCACTACCTTGGTGTGTGGTGTGGGGGTTATGTGTGTCCTCTATCTATGTCAGTAGTCTGCGGGTGGCCTGTGTCAGTAAGTTTGTGTGTGTGTGTTGTGCAAGTATATCTGAGTTGCGTTCAATCAGCACAAGGCTGAGTAAGCCGCTTAGCTAAACTGATTCCCAATCCAATGTACGCTTCATACGACTCTGAGATCGTGGCTAGTTTGGTAAGCCGCTTGTAAGCTCTTGTGTCTTTGAACGCACCCCTGTGTGTGTGATGTGCTTGTGGAGTCATGTATGTGGTTTCTGTCTGTCTGGTTTGTTGATAGATGTAAAGTGTCTGTGTAGGTGTTACGCATATGTGGGGTGGGGGAAGGGTTTTGGTGAATATATCATAGTGTGTAATGTCACAGGAAGTTGAGGTTTTACTGGCATTATCACAAAATGACCGGACATCAAGGCAAGCATGAGTAGCTTTATGAAATCATTGCCATGCAAAGAGTCACGACATGACATGGTGGACGTTTGTTTTGTTTGCAGTGAGAAGCTGGCCGACCTGCGACGTCAGAAGGAGAGACTGGAGGAGAAGATCATGGACCACTACAAGAACCGATGGGACTCCCCGAAGAAGTACGTCACCCGGCATCTGTATCAGCATCTGTTCACTTTCCTTTACTGAACAACATCAATGTTCGCGAAAGTTACCTTTCTAATGCGATATTGGTATGATGCACTGACTGTATAGTGGCAATGCAGTTATCATCCTTGGGCTTGTCAGTACCAGCTGGTGCTCGCAGATTTACTGCAACATTCAGCGCTACAGATGTTGCAGGTTTCCTCCTGCACGAAACTGATAAGGAATGATAAAAGTGAAAGTATCTTGAAACCGGTTCTAAAATAAAATAATTTAAAATTTGTTTGATTTATCAACTGCTTGAGAGGTATTACAGCATATCTGTGGCTATGACATTGTGTATAGTTCGACATTGTGTATAGTTCTAAGGTATTTATTTATCATCTCTTTTCATTACAGGAATAAAGGATTTGGTGCTATGATTGCAAGGAAAGCCAGGGGAATCATATCACGGGTAAGACGAAGACAAATTTATGCTTTCTCTTTTGAATGAATTGAGAATATAAATTAAAGAATTTTTATTGATCTTTAAGCTCTACTCATTTTTGTCCTAGTATGCTAAGTGAAGATGTGAAGAATGTTGAACATTGCATTTTTTTTAAATATTAAATTTACCGTAATGCTGTTGACATTCGTGAACAGAGACAACGAAGCAAGAGTCGTCCAAACTTGTCGACGGAAAGTCCAGAAAACTCATCCATGGGCTCGCACGCCGACTCGTCAGAACACGTCAACGACAGTCGCAAGTCTGGTAAGTGGCTCCACCTAGTAACAGGTATAGCACAACAGCATGTGGATGTGGCAACCCTGGGCATACCTCTCCCCAAGGAGGATAACTCTAACTGGAAAGCTGGTATCCTGCTTATGACTACAAAAGTTGATGCCTAATGGTGTATTTATGTAGTTAGAATTACTTCATTATATATACTCCATAGTGCAATTAACTGATAGCATGTAAACTCTCCTTTGCACTAATTAATATAATCTGCAATGCTTCATGCAAAGGTGTCAAAGGTCGTTATATGTATATTTAATGGCACATATAGCCCAAACATTTCCTAATTTGTCAAGTTTTATTAACATTTATAGAAAGTGGCAAATGCAATGCGAATAGTGTAAAACTATCTTAGCTTGGTGATTGGTTACATTTTTAATTACATTTACCCCAATTACACGGTCTCGAATAACATGTAGCATGTATTAATTGCATTAGCAAATAGGACAGTCTGCATGATAACAATATTTCTTATGTTATTTTACTTATGTTTAATTTACGAAATCCAGAGGTCACCAAATATTTTCATCCAGTGACCTCTGGATGACCTCTGAATTTGACCTGTTATTATTTCCAAGCGTCCAAACTTTTTCAACATCTAAGAAATTAACTCTTCGAGTATAAAATATGTTATTTTGAATTATTTGTAAGGATGTTGAACAAATTAAATAACAACTGTCAGACCTGTGGCATGTAAATTGAAAGCTAATTTGACCTGCATGACGCATGACCTCTCACTATCTCACTATTCTATCTCATCCATTAACATGCTTTAACACATTTAATCATTGTTTTATATATATTCATATAAAAACTACTGAAATATGCAACGGTATGGGATATTATAATGTGCACCTTGATAATTATTGTCTTAATTGTACATGCATGAAGTGCACCGATTACAATCACTACAATATGTTGCTGTCCTCCGTAGTAAATAGTATAAGAAACGCCATTTATATCCATCCATCCATCTGTAGGTATGGTATGTAAATTTTATTTTGAGAAAAATATTCTGGCCCTCGAGATTATGTCGTAGCAAATGGGTGAAAGATTCCCGCAGCGATTCACTCACTCGAGATTATGAAAACGTTTTTGCCGATTTCATGGTCAAGCTCCGATTTTATATGGGGATTTGTGAACAAAATCTCGAGCTGGGCATGAGTGCATACTCAAAAATGTTTCGTGATCTCATGGCCAGATTTCAATTATATTTAGCGCAAAGCTTATTTGGTCACATGGATTGATTATGTTTTAGTAATGTTCGTCTAATTCTCAAGGTCACAATTTATATATAGAAGATATATAAAGAACTATTTGAAAGAGTCCATTGGATTACTAGTAATTACATTTTCATGACCAAATTTGTCGATATCACATGTACGGTATATCGTTTTCAATGTGGCATCGGGTATGACTAATGTCAATGCCACGATGGAGGGAATGTCTGCTAAATGTCAATCAGTAAATTGATTAGCTCATAGCGGAGGACAGCATAAATATTTTCACGTAATCATTTTCCATCCACCATTTTAAAGATAATTTGTTTGTATCTTAATAATTAAATTAAAACAATAATTCACTCATTAAATTATCAATATAACAAGTTCTATTCTACCTATCAAATATAATAGTTTGTTAATGAAGCACATTGTTTGACCTTTGTTCTTGTTTACCACTAACCCAGACAAGCGAGCGAGACGTGCTAGCGAGGGTAGTGCCTTAATTGCCTCGTCAAAACTCGAAAAGCAAAATAAAAGTCTCGCCAAATCCACCACTGCACTCAACTACTTGCATTCTCCCATGGATAAGAACATACTTAGAGGTAAACATATATGTGATACTGTATATCAGTTGCTTTGTCGATGTTGTGGTTTATACTTTTTTATAGCTCGGATTATCAAGCATGTATCCAATATCATTTTTAACTATGTCGAAGTTTAAAGAAAATGGGTTGTAGAATCAATTTCAAGCATCACAAATGGAATGATATTTTTTCTATAATTCATGATTGTGTTCATCATAATCACTGCTAAATTCCAAATTAATTGGATGATATATAACCGCCACGACGTAAAATATTAATTCAATTAATCAAAATCAAAACCAAATTAATTGTCTTCTTTTTTTTTCATGAGCTAAAAAACTAAATTATCAATTTTTGAAAGATGACACCAATAATGTTAACAACATCCAGTTGCATATCATACGAGTTATATACTGGATCTATCATTGACAGTTGCACATCATACAAGTTATATACTGGATCTATCATTGACAGATTTTAAATAATATATTTTTAATTGCAAAATGAGCTGCGTTGTGTATGTTTTACATGAACTTTGTGTATGGTGGTGTTTGTTGTCTGTATGTTGTCTGTACTGGTATAACTTGACTGTGTATCATTTGGAACATATTTTTTACATTGATTACTGTGTTTCATTTACGTACAATATCATAATTTAATATTAACAAAGATTTGATTTAACAAAGGGCATAGATGAAAAGTGTCTCATCCATTGAACTTTATTTTCATTATTATTGTTTTATTTATTTTATCATTTATTATTAAAAGATTTGATTTAGCAAAGGGTATTGCTGAAGAGTGTCCTATCCTTTGAATCTTTGTCTTCAGTCCTTGTGTCCATCTTTCTGTGCTTTGTTCTATGAGTGTGTAGCTGTCTAGTCTGTGTGATTTCACTAACAAAGTTATTCTCATCCCAATTTGATCCGATTTTTAAACTCTCCAAAGTTTTCATTTTATTCTTTTATCAGAATGTATCTTTATTCACCTTTTGTTAGATTTTGATATTTTTTTAAATTACAAAACTATTTTGTTTATCCCTGAGATCACGCTGTTATGTACACATGTGTTTTGTTGTTTACTTGTGTTCCAAGACATCTTGGCAATGTAATGTGGATGTTTTTCATCTTAGTATGTATTAACCCTCTACCTGCTGAAGGCGACTTAAGTTCACCTGCAAAAATAGAAAATTTTATTTTATTCAGCAGGGAGAAGGTTAATTGAGAGATGAAGCAAGAGGTTATTTAACCCTCTCCCTGCTGGAATAGACACAGGCACTGCTCTTCATGAAATTTCTGGTTGCCTTCAGCATGGAAAGGGTTAATTGACCTTTCTGATGCAATTATCATAAGATGCACTGTCTGTACCATGGCAATGCAGATATCATCTTTGGTCTGTCGGTACCAGCCGGTGCTCACAGGTTTATTAAGCGCTACAAATGTTGTGAGTTTCCTCCTGCCTAAACTGACAAGTCGTGATATAAGTGAAATAATCTTGAAAGCATCTCTAAACCTGAATTGAAAAGAAAAATAACAATAAATAAATTGATTTTTCATTGTCTGCATTGACATAAAGAAATAAATCAATAGAATTGACTGTTTGCTGTCAGTGTGGATTTTTGAAACATTCACTGTCTGAATGTATTTTGCATGAAAATAATACTTGTCTGTTGTCGTGGTTGTTCAAATGTGTGTGTGCCTCGTACTGTGGTGAAAGGAACGCGGGGTTAATCGGACGTTGTTGGTCACAGGTGCCAAGTCAAGCGAGGACCTTACGATGGATTCGTCTCACAACGCCAGTGGAGAGAAGGACTCTATGTCGTCCGGGAACTCCACACAGCTTCTGCCAGGTAGTGTGCACTGTTTGGAGCTGTAGGCTGCTTTATGGCTTTGATCTGTATGTGATGCTTCCCGTTACATGTTGTCTGTTGTGTGTGGTGGGAGATCCGTATGGTTGACTCTTTATTTGTAGGTCACACATGTGTATAGAGCATATTCAGTTACCATCAAAATTCTTGATATTTTCTGTTTAAATCTATGTGGTGCATTAATCACGTACTGGGATTTATTCAGGCTGCACTATATTTCATATGATGTGCAACATAGTGCTACAAAGACGCCATGTAGTCCAGGACGGCACAAATGTGCAAACCAATTTGCTCGGATTTTGCTTCTAACTCGCTTATCCAACTACAGTGCTCCCTCGATATAACGCAGAACCTGGGGTCCATGACATGCCACCCGCGTTAACTGTAGGAGAAAAAAATATATATATATTTTTTTTTTTAATGGGGTCCATGTTGGATGCCGCGTTGTATCCGAATCCGCGGTGCATCGAAGGGCGTTGTATCGAGGGAGCCTGTACTACATTTGTAAGATACTAATGTAATGTAGTATAATAAAATTGTAGTGAAATGTAGTGCAGTCTGAATGCAGCCTGGACCGTGATTGATTATGCAGGACAACTAAGGAGATGGTTAATCTTATTTGTGTTGTAGAACAGTTTCAGAGAGTTTCCATTGGAATAACTATAAATGAACTAGTCTGTCCAGAAGATCTATATTTAGACACACATCATGCTAACTCTGCTCTGTGTTCAGTCCGCCTCATCAACCCAGACGACGGCGACGACCTTGAGGCTGGTTTCCGACCTCTGTCCCGCAAACCTCGTCGCCATGGTTCCCCAGGAAGTGAGTTGATAACACTGGAGCAGTTCCTCACCGAGGCCAACAAAAATTCTCCACCGGTAAGTTTGTGTCACATCAAGGTCAATCTCTATGATGTCAAAGTCAGTTCATTTGATGTCAAGTTCAGTATGGATGATGTCATGGTCAAGCTATTTTAGTATTGTTTTAATTAAGTAATATGTTGTATTCAAGTCTCCGCATATACATAGCTGTTTCACTAAATTAAATTGCAAGTAGTAGTGACAATGTTTTACCATTTTTTCTTTGAATATTGCAGAAGAAGCCGGAGCGACACAGCTTGGACGATGCGGAGTCGCGTAGTACAGGAAGTGCCAGTTCCGACCACAGTCGTGGAATGCTCCGCAAGCCGTCCTCCACGTCATCCCAGCAGCTGGACCCCAGTCACCGCTACAGCAGCCACATCCCCGACGTCGCCGCATCCGCGCAGTCCAACGTCGACCTCAATATGTCTGGACTGTCCAGGATATCCGGCGGAAGCGGGAACATCCCAGAAGCCTCTCCTCCTCCCAATAACAGGCCTGACCTCAAGACGTCCACGCCCAAAGTCAACAACGATCTGTACGGACCGCGACCGTATGTTCACGACAGGCAGAAGAGTTTCGAGAGCGCCAAGTGGCAGAATCCACAAAAAGTAACGAATCCCGGTACTCCTGGGGGGTCTCCGAGATCCGAGATCCGAGATCGGACTCCCCAGGGCGCCGAGACCAATCACTTCAGTCGGTTCCACCAGTACATTCCCCCAACATCCAGTGTCACTAGTCCCGAGCCTGTGCGGTCACCTCCTCCGCCCCCTGGTACGAGGACCAACCAGGGGAGAGAGCTCCCTCCCACACCCATGGACCGAGACAGGCTCGCGCCAGCCGAGAGACTGGACCGACTGACGATGATCGGAAGCACGAGTTCCTCCAGCGAGCAGCTGTCGCCTCCTGGTCAGTACGGCAGCAGGCAGGGTCTCGCCGCTGATGGCTGGGCGTACGATCAAGACAACGGGACTCCGCGCCACAGTCGAGAGACGAGTCGGGAGCCGAGACCTCAGCCTCAAGGTGGCATTCGAGGTCAGTCTCCTGCCGCTCCCAGGAACAATCGCTTTCAGTCCCCGGGGCCCACGGACCACCACTATGCAACACCAACAGGGAGGGCTTCACTAGGGAGCGTCTCCTCCACCGGGTCCTCAGAGCGGGGTCAGGGAGACCGGCTCAGAGCGTACGGGAGACCCACGGGAGCCGCGGCTCAGTTCAAGACGCACAGGCCAGTAATAAGCCGTCCCGCCAGTGTCATGGGACATCCCACGTTACAGAACCATTCCCAGAACAATGTGTCCAGCAACGACCCTGTGTATTCCACGGTGGATCGAGTCCGGCCGGTCAGTGGCTCGCGACCAACCACTCTGGAAGGTAGCGCCAGTCGAGGGAGCCTACCGTCATCAAATCAGTCAAACGGACCTCTTTCAGGCTCTCACCACGTTTATTCCAGACCTCAGCCGATCGAGAGGCCCAAGTCTGTCCCACCGCATTTGTTCAATCAGAACACCATGATCGACAACTCGCCCCCTCAGAGGAGGGGAGTTGTCCCCCCTGTTCCGCCGCCTAGGAGGAGCCGAGAGCCCGGGACTGTCAGCCTCGTCCGCGAACCTGGCAGCTCAGGCTCCCGGTCAGCCACGGACGGTCCCAATGTTCCCGGTCCCCAGCAACCGGTTAACCCTCAGATCGGGATGTCTGCTGTTGCTAGGTTACTGCCCAATGCCACCAGACACCAAACTCCAACTGCTCGCATTCAGCCTCAGACAAAATTGACGATTACTGTTAAATCTGCACAGACTGTGAGACCAGTGAAAACAGAGGACCAACCACAACAGAGGCCACCTCAGGGTCAGGGTCAAGGTCAAGGCCAGGCACAAGCTCAAGGTCAAGGCCAGGGTCAAGGTCAAGGTCCCAACAAAAGCGCTGTGTGGTATGAGTATGGTTGTGTATAACTCGTGTATGGTAGTAGTAGTAGATAATTATTTACTTAATTACATTCCACTAGCAACGACCGTGTGCGTGTGGGGAGTGGTAAAACTCACAACGAGCTCAGCTTTTGCTAACCCGCTGTCCATGTCTTTTTGAAAGTTTAATATTATATTAGATCAGGGAAAGTCAGTGCGTCACCTTCCAATGGTATTGAGCTGTGATATGGATTATATCTACGTCAGCCAGTGTGTTTCTCTGACAAGTATACATCAATAGACGTGATATATAAACTTGAACATTCCAGTGTGTGTTGTGCATGTTTACAAACCCCCAGCTTTAATATGTTATCTCATCGTTCTCGCATCACTGTGCACGTATGTACTAACTATACATGTAACTGCATGGAATCCCCTTACATTAGAAGGACGAGAAAACTTTAAATTGTTCAAATCACGCCCCTATTCCATTTTCACAATTCACAGTCCGTGCTTTTCTTTCTATCATAGGAAGAGTTGTGACATATTTATTTTCTTAAATCTGTCGAAATTCACCATTGATGACGTCCGTGCCCACTTCATCGTTTCTGGATTGGTTGCTTGATGTACACTCACATTGGCACGACCTGTTGGTCCACGTTATTCTATTTTCCTTGGTTTTCCTTGGTTCAAACCTCATTCCATTTCTTCTCATCCTCATTACCAGACTCCTCATCTTCCACATCGCACTGCAGACCCACAATTCCACATACACATATTTGTATTTTTGACACAATGTATTTCTGATGGAATTTCTACGTTGCATAAGCTAAAGTGGATTCTCCAATATGCATTGAAATTTGCATGAAGTAGTTTTCAAAATGACAACGGAATATTTTTCAACGTAAATTTAACCACTTTCAACATGTAGTCACTGTCACACAGTGACCTGGTAATAACACTACCATTCTGGCTACGACACTACCATTCTGGCTACGACACTACCATTCTGGCTACGACACTACCATTCTCTGGTTACGATACTATCATTACCAAAGTACACCGAAGTGATTTCTGAACCTATGTAAACAAAACCTGATTGGTTGAAATATCATTTGCATGATGCAGGATACAATGTGTCGCCAGTAGTTGTGGAACATGACGAGCCTTGATTCCTTCTTTGTTTCCTTCCTTCATTCATTCATTCCTTTCTTTCTTTCTCTCGCCTTGTTTATCCTGTGATTAACGGGTGCTGGTGTTTTCTCTCCAACAGGCGACCGAGATGATGATGTGATTACTGACCGCATGCTGGGTTGTTGCCCAGTTATCTCCCCTGGGTGGTTGCCTGCCACAGTTACCTCCCTTGGAATGGGTTGTTCAGCATGACAATGTGCTTTGTTGGATTACTTACTTACCTGTTAACGTTTTCAAACAACTTTGGTTGTAGACATTGTTGATTTATTTTCATAGATGCTTGTTGATTTTATGTTGTGATTGTGTGGGTGGAAAATGATGCCAATGGCAATATAAAAAATCTCAAAATATTGAAGTGATATATTGAGGTATGCATTTATCGTTGAGAAGTGAACGTCCTATGACACACATGCATGATTTATTTTAGTATGGGAGCAGAACTAACGATGCTTGATTACGTAATGTAATTAATTAACAACTCTTGGGGCGCAGAAATACATGGTGTAGACATTTGCATGTGGTTGTAACTGCTGAGTGGTCAGGTACTAACTTTCTCTGGCACTGTCGAAACTCATCCAATGTGTAACTGTGTTCAAAACTGTCATATAATGTGTAACTGCCTTCAAAACCGTCACGTAATATAGTGGTACATACAAAACGGTTTCACATAACGTATTATAACATTCTTTCAAAACTCACCTTCTGCAGTACTCTCAAAACTTTCACATTGCTACATCGGAACCTACCGATAAATAGATTACTAATCTAAGCATTATGAGCATGCAAGTCAGTGTGATATAACTTTTAAGACAGGTTTGTCAGTACACTAATAACATACTCGCGTCAGTTTATGAGCACATTACACCATAATGATGTCACATTTACACGTCACTAATTAAATGGGCACTTTGTATATTATACAGCAAATATTTTTCTGTAATCCTAATCATTTCTCTTCAGTACTAATTGAGTGGTGGAAGTAGGGAAATCCTTGTGTTAAATTTTATTGTGATTTGTTTTCTGTGCAATATGTTGGATTAAAACGGCCTATTACGTTAAATTTGTCTGCCGAGATTCCAATCGTCGTGGCTCCAAATCCCACTGTGTTGTGATATATAGAGGTTGTGATTAATTACGTAGTTCGATTAGTAGCATGGAATAATCTGTTTTGTGGATTAACAAGCCGATTTAACGAGTACGTATGCACTAAACTTGCATGTCAATCATCATCTTCTGGCATGTCGTGGCATGTCGAGGCATGTCGGCGACTTTGCCACTCATGACTGTTTTCCATGTAAAATGTATGTTCTCTTGTACTGTACCAGTGTTAGAAATTCATAAAATAATTAGGGGGTTCTTCTCCATAGGCCCAATGTTAGTGGTCAAATCTGTAATGTGCAGGCTGTCCCACAGATATCTTTAACATTGCAGATTTTCAAATGATTCTCCTTTAATTTGAGCACTGTGTACTAAGGACGATACCCACCTGATCCATGGATCTGTTGTTTGGAAGTTGACAGAAAATGTATTAGATGTCAGCGGTGATATGATGATGTCCCAGGATGACCAAGTAGTTTAGTATTCTTGAATCCAATCCATTTTTCACTTCATGAATGCCCCACCCTTACTGTTTCCTGGACGCCCACCGTTATTGTTTCCTGCAGTCTCATATCGAGCCATCAAGTCATGTATGAATGTTTTTTTGAACCAACGAAATTATAGATCAAATAATTTTGCAGAGGAACTTGCAATTTCTCGTGTTGGTTATTTTGAAAACAATCCCGAGTCCATGTACATTTTCATCTCATTTATACGTGGGATTTTATAGGTAATATAATCGGTTGTGTTTATAATGCGCCGTATTTATGTTCGAGTAAATCCAACTTGACCTTTCACCTACAGTTCACTCAGGCTGTATGCAAATATAGGCAATGTAAGTTGACTATCCGTCCAAACATGGTATATTCATTTCATCTCACTTTCATATATTCATCATCATTTAGAGTTCAACTAGCAATAACAATCATAAATATATATGCAATATCCAATATATATATTTATATGTAGTATATGTATGTACTATTCTTCACAACTTACAGAGTTATGTGCGTCATGTGATGAGTTCACTGGAACTAGTGTATATTAAATAAGTTGTTGATGATCTCGTCGACAAAAAGTCTTGTGCCTTACTCAGAGCATCCATCTTTTAGATCATTATCTTCAAGACTAATATTATTCAAGATGCGTTTTGGATATCATCTTTACATGAAAATAACTAAATGAATTTTTATTATGAATGTTATACAAATTTAATATTTTTTTCAAATTATTAACTACCTATTCAAAATAAACTTTTGATGTGTTTATGTTAAAATGTGTTTGATAAAGTTTAGTTTTCTTCGGAATGTTATTAGCGTTCTTAAAGACTATTTTCCTGTTAAGACGGGAAGTAGTGGAAGAGTATAATAATTAAATGTACTTATTCCCCCAAGAATGTTCCATGTGTTATTTACCTTGGCAAGAAAGGCTGTACTTACGATATCGTCACAGGTGTATATTCTGACATTGACCCGCATTTACTTACAAGGAATACCTGCCTCAGAAGACGGTTGTGATAAAACTTTGAAACATATCGCCAATGAATTTGAACGTCCCACCATGTGTAGATATACATTTGTACACAAAGAGTATTTTCCAGTTGTATAAATGTCTGATGTTTCTGCTAACTTTGTAGATATGTGACGATTCAGTACCATTGCTTTTGTTAATATTTGTGAATTTAGATTGTGTAAGATTTCCTTGAAATAAATGAAGTCGAAGACATATCTATCAGTCTTTGTTGTTATGTTCTGTCGGAGTTACTTTCTCATTGACATATACCTATACAATGTTGGCAGTGTTAACAAGATCTCAAAAATACAGGCTGGTCAGGCAAAGAAAGTACGAAACTTTTCTGAGTACGATTTCTATGTTCAGCTCACGGTTTTGCTCACAAATCCCCATATAAATACTTACCTTGGGCATGAAATCATACATAAATGTTCAGTAATCTCGGGGGCCAGAAGGTTTGAAATCTCCTGGTCCTTCACCAAAACTCCCATAATAAAGTTATAATGATGGTAGGAAAGTTCTTAGGCCAAAGGAGCAAAGGACCAGAATATTACACACAAAAAATGTGCTGTCCTTCAATGAATCTGTCGGTTTCGGACTATTGGACCTACTTTGGAACACAACCAGAAATGCACTAAAGAGCACTGCCTGTGCCTAATCCAGCAGGGAAGTGGTTAAATAACAATAGGGAATTACTTAGTCCTTGTTATATACATTTATTGGAGACATTGTTTTTCTCCATTTAAAAAATTAATTGTCTCCATCGTCTTTGACAGACAAAAGCTCAATTCACATGCATAAATCTACTCGCATGAGTAAAATTGCTTATGGAATAAATAGACTTTCACTACATCTTGAGGTGATGCTAATATTCACCAGGTGCATTTTTACTTATGTATGTAAATATGTTCACAAGACAAATTTACACTACCGGTATGCGTATGCATGTAAATGTGTGCATGTGTATAGGGCTAAGACCATGGATTGCTTTCTGGTAGAAATGACCTATAATTGACACGGATGAAAGACGCGACATCTCACTGAGGTATATACGGTATCTTCCAACATGAACACACACTGGCAATCATTAATTGCTCATAATACCTTAGCACAATTTCACAAAGCTTTACATTAATACCCTATTTGCTCAGGAGCTGTACAGTTGCACATACACTATGTAAATATACATATGTACGCTAAAATAATTTTGCTATGCATTCACATGTCGCATCATCAGAGTGAGTAAATATTAGGTATGCACACATTGTGAGGAACTTCCATACCTTTTTTTTTTTTTTACATGTGGAGAACATTTTGAATATAAGATACTGGGAGTCCTGAATACTCCCAATTAAAGGGAAGGTAGATGTACTCATTGATTTAAGTTTACATTGGTCGATGTGTGCCATATGTAGCTTGTGGGCCACTATACTTACCGGTAGCTAGATAAATCTTGCCTCCATACAAGTAAAATACATTTGACCATAAACAAAATATTATGTTGACAAACTGATAGTATGCCTTTAATAATAAGATTAAATTTATTAAATTCACAATGTACATGTGCATAGAATCAAATTTAAGTTAGTAAAGGTATGACCAATAAGAATAAAAGAACATATACCTTCTGATGTGAAAGAATAGGCCCTGATTATATTTAACACTCTCCCTGATTGAAGCAACCGAATACTAGTATGCCATAAGCCGCAGTGCCTACTCCAGCAGGGAGAGGGTTAAATTCTTATTCTCAAGCCTAGTCGGGCAGGTAAATACTAATACTATTATAGTGAGGCAGGTAAATACTAATAGTGAGGATATAAATGATACTACCGTACGGTACAGTACATGGATGATATGTGTTGCTTCGTTTAAAGTTCTCCAGAAAAGAAAAGAATCAAAGAATGTATCCGGTATATTATATTCAAACTGATTTAAAGAGCAGTAATTATAGGATACTAACCGAGCTTCCATTTCGTATCAGATGTATGCCCGAGTGACAAAATTATGGCACGAGGGCATACA
>JAUTBZ010014677.1:0-20097 GCA_032361785.1 Lepetodrilus galriftensis
GCTCCTTTCATATAAATATAATACCAATATATATTATTGATTTACTTTAACCCTCCGAGACTATTGATAGTCTATCCATATCCCCACATCCTCCTCAACATGTCAAAGCAGTAGCAGCTCCTGCCGCTATGTAAGTGCTGTTCTGGACCCGCTGTCACTGGAGTCTCGCTGTCACTGAAGTCCCGCTGTCACTGGAGTCCCGGTTTCCTGACGTTCTGAGGACTCTGCTGACTCTGCCGGCTCACTGAGGCCAATACTGGAGAGCGCCAGTGCCGTATAACAGATCCTGGAAAGGATTACTGATCTGCTCTGAGAAACCTGGCCACAGATTACCGCTTATAGAGTTCATGTCAAGGCATCTATCTTATCTATCTGATGCTGTGGAATTTAGAGTGCCATCTGAAAGACATCTAATCATGCTGTTCTTTAATTATGGGAATAAATTCCCTGTAAAGGCAGCACATCTGATATGATGACATTCTTATTTGATGACATTCCTTCCAATTAAAGAAACTGGTTTCTTGTAAAGGCATGGTGACATGTATATGATGGAGTTGTTGTTAAAACATCTACGGATGCAGATCCTTAAGTATAGAAATTAATTCTGTGTAAAGGCATGACATATTTTATGATTACATTCTTTTATAGCTAGAGCAGTTAAAGAGTTACACATGGACATTTACTGATGCAAATCTTTAGCTATTAGAAAGCTATTAGAAAATGGTTCCGTGTAATGGCCGCTATCAGATGCCGTTATTTAATACAGGAATTAGAGTTCTGCGTGAAGACATCGGCTGATGCCATTATTAAAGAAATGAAGATTTTTCAATGATGTTTATTAAACATATTAATTTTCTTGATTATGGTATTTAAATAAAACTATTGATACTGCTGACGACAAGACTTTGTAGTAACAGGCTTTGAACAACACTTCAACATTATTTTTTCATGGTTTTGGAGAACGTTTACCAAAAGAGTTCCTGTAATTTGAGTTTTATGACATGGTGTAGCTACCAATGTTTACGTTTACATGGAATAACAATTTGTTGCCGACAGAATACTGATACACAAGAGCCAGGTTCTCTTAAAACCTGTTTAATTGTATTGGCATAACCCTTCCAATGCTATCGTAACCTTCCACAATTTGAAAACATTTTTGGTAATTGTCAACAGTATTTAGAAGGTTCTCTTTAACTTAGGTTTTATTTTATTGCCATAACCTCAAAATTCTTTTTGGAATCTAAAATGGTCTCAGTATATTTGGTACATTCCAACAGGGTTTAGAGGGTTAAGTCATCTTTGCTAACAAAACAACATGTTAAGGGTTCTTGTTCCATACGCTCTGGTGTTTTTTGATGGACAAGGATTAACCCTGTAAACATGGTGTCATGATTGCTGTAATTACTCTAAAATCGCTTCCTTTTCCGTAAAGTATATAGCGTTAGCTGACATGTGCACCCTGCCAGAAAACATCTTTTCCTCATGCTCTGTGTCTCCTTCGTTTAGTGTTGTGCCGGTGCTGGAAGTGTACGTGATACTCAATGGCGCCCGTGCTGGGCTATTACTGGGGAATATGATGGTGCTGGGTTATTACTGGGGAATACGATGGTGTTCGTGCTGGGTTATTACTGGGGAATATGCAAATTGCAAATTTGCACGCACTTTATTAATAAATATTGTTGATAAGTATATCAACATGCGTCCCCAGGATTCTCAAAAATTTAAATCTAAGTGGAACCCTGATGATGGTCACTGTGTAGAGGAATTACTAGGGAATTCAATGATGCCCGTGTGGAGATATTATTGGGGAATACGATGGTGCCCATGCGCGGGTATTACTGGGAATACGATTCCTCTAGGACATACTGTGTCCAGTGTTAAGCACCGTGGCATGCTGCTTTCTCATACCTGGCAGGCTGAACTGTCTCTATTTGTCATAAAAATACATCCAGGCCGCTTTATGGCGTTCAGGTCACTAGCAACAGATGGTGTTTCACGTCGGTAGGACCACATGCGTCTTCTAATGTTTCCATTCCAAGGTCAATATGATACATTTACCAGTAGGATACTTAATCGTATAATAAAAATGCTGACTTTTTTATTTTATGTATGAATGCCATTAGCTTCTTAGGAAATGTGTGTTTTCATTATGGTAAAATATACTTTTATACAGGGTAGTTACGTGTTACGAGTAATTGACATTTTCTCTACGCTATCTTTGTTGTTTATGGCATTTGGCACATCTACTTTCCTTTGGGCTCATTTAACATGAGGAATGTTTAGTAGGAAGTGGTCGGGTACATAGGTTAGGAACTCGTGATTTGCTTTAACCTAGGACTGACTATTCCTGAATCTTAAAACCTAAGGATTATTTCTGGATATTATTTTATTGCTCACGGAAAATATTTAGGATATGGTGTCATTTTTAAACACTACTCATGTTTGGAAGATTGCCTGTAATATTTTGGGCACGGTGCCACGACTAGTTCACTTATTTTACAAAGCTATTTATCCACTGGTGGAAGTGTGTTTTTTGGTGTAACTGGGACAGGCGTTGACGAAATGACAGAAAATTTGGTATTTCCTGTTGGATGTCGAGAGGAAATGTGAGCTGTCTGGGCTCTGGTCGTCCATTACTATGCAGCAGAAACACCTCCGTTTCCAGTGAATAAATGGGTGATATTTTTAATATAAACCTTTTCAGTAAATGCAACTTGGCAATGGTTGGGCTAGAACCCAGCGTGTTGTTGTTGTCCCTGTGAGGAGCAGGTGTCTTGGAGTTTGCACATGGCTGCAATTCCCTCCTGTTGGAATATGGGCAGTGTATTGTTTCCCTGAAATGTCAGCGCGCTGTTTTAGGATTCATTTTTAAGGTCATCGTCAGTTGATTGACTCCCGGGGTCATGTCATGGTGTTAGTTGCTTTTTGTTTTTGGTGGAATGGTTGCAAATGGGAAAATAATTATCCAAGTTGTTCAACTTGTCGAAAATACAATTGATGTTAGCAGTGTTCTACATTTCCCTACTTATTTTACTCTTGCAAATTGGCAAGGTTTTTCAATTGGGTTTTATTGACGTACATATCTAAATGTAATATAGACTTAACATTGTAGTCGTCACTTATGGGTAAAAAATTCCTTCTGCAATGTAAAGCATCAATTCAATCAATCGATCAATCGAAAACTATTGTGTCACTGCCTCTTTGTTTCGTGTTTATGTTAAATTCTCTATAAGAAGTCGAACATGTCAGAAACAACTAATCTAACAAAGCTGAAACTAACACTGACGACAACATTGGAAACATTGTCAAAAAAGAATTAGATCCAAAATGGCCGACATCTGAAAGTGACTATTTTTAAAATGTCCTCAGGGGCTACTTTGATATACGATCTTGTAAGAATCGTTCAAAATACACGCCCAGATCAATGCATTTTCCATTCAACATGTCCAACACATCGCCTTGGTCTATTTCTTGCACTGGCACTGTTGAACGTGATCTGATAAAGAGGGATGGGTCTGTAATGACATATAATGACAGGAAGTGCCCATGTCAGGCCTGTAACTGCGGCGAATGTGGGACTTGCGGTAGTGCTATTGAAACGGTAGTTTCCAGTTGTTGGTCGTACCACGGGCGATTTTTCTGGCTTACAGGGTACGTCTCATGTTGCCTTATCACGGAGAGAGTTAATAACGTCTGTGCAGGTGTATTATCTCCCGTGGAAATACAATACACTAGCAGACGGAGGGTTAATAACATGCAAAGTGTATATTATCTACCGAAGAAATACAATACACTAATGCGGGATTTACAGAATAATTCCTCCCCCTCTCTCCCCCCCCACGTTTCATATTGATGGCATCTCACATTAAGCTTCTGTTCTTAGCCACTCGTTTATCTGGGTTTGAATTTCCTGTCGTGCCACACGAGAGTGCTTGAGCCCGTCATGCCAGTCTCGTCCTGCTAGCTGGGTCCGTCCTGCCAGTCTCGTCCTGCTAGCTGGGTCCGTCCTGTGATGTATTCCGCGAGTCTCATTGTTTCTTGCTTCCTACATTAACAATCCACACGGTGCATTGTTCCACCTGGCTTGAAGTCATTGTCTCAGGCTATTGATTGCAGCGCATGCTTGGGTAGACACCGTCAATTGACCTGAAA
Source organism: Lepetodrilus galriftensis (assembly GCA_032361785.1). Taxonomy (NCBI): domain Eukaryota; kingdom Metazoa; phylum Mollusca; class Gastropoda; order Lepetellida; family Lepetodrilidae; genus Lepetodrilus; species Lepetodrilus galriftensis. The sequence goes on from JAUTBZ010014677.1 coordinate 4,153, forward strand.
GCAACCTTGGAATTGTCAATGGTGCCCGTTCAAAATGCTTTTCATGTTTGCGAAAACGTCGGCAGGAAGAATTTGCTATTAAATTGATACTCGAAACTTATTGATGCAGTTTTTCTATTGACGGAGCAAAAAACAGGTGTGCAGACAACAGGTCTTTCATGTTCCACCGGAACAAGGGCGGCTTCAGGGTTCGAGAGCCCACTAAGACGAGGAAATCGTGTGTAGGAGACAATTGTCGAATTTTGGAGTGTTGATGAAATTACTGTAATTGCACGCTTTTAGTTTAATGACCGTACAGACATTTAATGGTTCTATTTCAAGCTCTCTTGTTTGATCAGGCCATGGAATATAATAGGGATGGTATATTTTTTTTGTCGTTGGCTGTATTATTTGGCATCTGTAGTCTGCAGTCGTATGAAGGTTAGGTCATCATTCTGAAGCATCGTTTGTCATCCTTTTTTATGGCATCTTGAGTTGTCTCCAGCACTGTGAAGGTTAACCTCCCTGCTGAATAAAATCAATGTGTTCTATTTCTGCATGTGATTGGGCAAGTTAACTCACCTTCAGCAGTGGAGAGGGTTAATACATGATGCTGAAGTATAGTCGGTAGATACTACAAGAGAAAAACAAAAAAGTAGTTTTAGATTTCAATTTCAACATATTTTATCGTCACAATTTCAATAGGATCAAACAAAAGTGAAACGCTTTTTAAAGTCTTCTCTTTAAGTTTTAGATAGACGCAGGCCGCTGTAATTTTTATTGTCCGTTTCACAGGCATGGCTGGTTAATAATTAAAAGGATGGCGTTCACCTTTAGTCCGTGTGTCAACGTCTTCACAAAGCACTGAATCCATATTTGATGAGCAGCGTGAATGGTGTCGGTCTGCACATTGAGTAGATGCAGCAGAGTGTGAACAGATTTGTTCTTCTTTGCTGACGGCCCGTGGCTGCTGTGCGAAGACAAATGTTTAATTTGCGGTTATTTGCGGGAAACCAATTGTTACATAGAAGTTACATGTTGCATTTTGGAAAGTATTTTTTCTTTTTTTATGTTTTAAGAACATTTAAATTAACAGGAAATGGGTGTCGTATGAATTATTTTATTGTTATGGAAATTGTTGTCATTTAATGTTTGGGATTTGTAATTTTTATTTTTTTAAAAATACAACGATAATATTTATCAGAATTTTAAATTATCTTTTTACCACACAGTGGTAAAAGTGTACATATAAATATTACACACATAAATGAATTAGTTACTAATATTGATGAAATTATTGCATCATGCTGCATATGGATTTCTACCTTGATAATAGTTCTGAATGAGGTGTTTTATTGCTTTCCCATTAAGAAAAAAAAAATCATTCAAGGTATTAATATCGTGAAGAACCGTATTGTATTGGGAGATATTCAAAGCAATTTTTATCGGGACAAATTCGAGTGGTTACCTACACTTGAAATTGAATCGCATGTTTTAATGGACTTGAACTCGCACACTGAGGACAACTGGTAAAACTAATCCCCATTTAAAAGCCGAGTTCATTACTTCTCGGGCTGTATTGTGCGCTCTTTCTCATTTTCCATGTTGGCGGTACAATGCCCGTGCCGACGATTAAACTAAGGTACGACATGTACCCCTGTACCTCTGAGGAGTCCTTGTGGAATACCTGCGGTGTGTTTACGTCTCCCCACTATTACACCGACCCTCGAGAGTCGCACGGCAAACTCTTGCCTTAGTCTCCGAGTAGTGTTTGCGTAGTATCGCCCGTCTACTTTACATACTGCACGAACCCGTCTATATAACCCCGACTGACAGTCGCTTGCATGCGCCCCGCGTTTGATTATGTCGGCATTCAACACGCGGGCAGTTATATGACATTATATTGCCCTATATTACGTCCTCCCTTTTGAACTGTATCTACAATCGGCTGTGGTGTGTTTGCATTTTCGTACCTTACATTTTCATGCAAAATTTCCACGTTATTAAATTGTCGTCTGTTTGTGATTTAGCCATGTTGGGTTTGCGACATCTCTGGAGGTAGTTTTGTGTGCAGTACAATTAAACTAGGGTGTAGGCGAGAGTAGCATTGTAATTTTTGTGAAAAGAGAAATACATCGTGCGGAATATTCCAGAATATTGAAACCATTTGAAAAGTTATTTCGGATGTTTCTGTATGGCGATTACATTCAAATTGTTGTGGATTTCTGTTCTCTCTTGTCCGAAACGACATAACTTTGGTTCAGCCGTAGCAATGTCGTAGTCTTATTGGCGATGTTGGAATTGTGGTTATCTTTTATTTGTGCCATTTTGTACAGATGAACGCTGATTATTCCCGCCGCGACGTAAAACATTAATTCAATCAACAAATGATTGCCAAGACTAGACTGGTAGAGGTACAACTATTCATTACAATACAACACGTGTAAACTATTCATGCAATGTGGTGTGTTCTATAGACTAACAAAGAATAACAAGATTCTGTCTGAATTGAATATTGTTAGCCTTACAAAGATTAGTATTGTTATCATTGAAAATCCAGACCAAATCGATGTTATTCCGCCATTCATTCAGTTTGCAAAGAGCAGCCAGGTATATTTGGCTGATCACATACCGATCATATCGATAAGTTAACAGAATATAGAATGCTATTTCTGACGCAGACACACTCTTGATTAGGTATATCATCTAAGGTGTGTGGTTTCTTCAGGCTTTTTCTCCCAAATTAGGGCAATTAGGCCTGTTCTGTGCCAGACACAATCGAATAAATGTAGATCCATTGGAATTCCGTCCCAAATCGATGTTGTCTCCTTTCTTTTTCCAAAGTTGACTAATGGAAATATTTTTGGACTTTTGCTGCGGACAAGAAACTATGTCTTTGTTGCCATGGTTTTGTCACAGCCTTTCCAATGGATCTGGGTCTAATGAGACAATGCCGACTGGTGAGAAGATTCATTACCGCCATGTAGATGTGGACTAATGAGATTATAACCGCTGAATAAACCCATCATTCACTCGCATCCACAAGTAGTTGTCATGGATCATACTGGCGTTATCCTTCTTCATGCTGAAGGCAACCCGAGATGCCCTGAATCTCTGTCGGCGCCAATGCCTGATCCAGCGGGGAAAGGGTTAAGCTCCATAATCGCGGTGTAGTTGGGTCGTGTACTTTTGTCAGGTTTTCAGGTCATTATTTATTGAATTGCGTTTTGTTGATGCAGAGTTGACTGTGTATTAGATTTGGTGTGATTAATATTAACTCTTTCCATGCTTGAGGCATCCGGATATGCCTTAATGAGCTTAAACCAGCAGGAAAAGGGTTAAATGACTTTTATAAGGAGATAGATATGTAACTATGGTAATTAACTGTGAACAAGTTGACTTTGAGAGCGTCATGAATGAATTAATGGTTAATTTTGCACTTGTTCCAATTAATATGTACTTTCTGTCGTGCGATAGCTTTAGTCGGATTCAAAGGAGATGTCATTCTTTGAATGATCTATTTATGATGTTTGTTATCAGTAGCCTTATAAATGGACATGTCATAATTTGTATGATCTATTTATGTCTATTATCGGTAACCATATGAAAGCTTTCTCGTGCGTTAAGATATCAATGGGGGAAAATACGATAATCAATGTTTTGTTTTGCTTCGTTTATTAATATCTGTAGATATCTCTCGAGTCTGCAGTGAAGGCTTGCGACCACGGTTCTGGAAGGAAAGGTGTTCACGCAGTGTGTTCACGTAGTGTGTTCCTGTGTTCACCGGCCATGTTAAATGCATGAATTTTACATTAGGCTCCTATTTGCAAGGCATTGTCAATACCAGGCTCTTGTTTTCTGGAGAGATTTCTTCTATGGGAAGTATAATGTATTCTCCATTGAAAGCTTTCTCGTTTACGTTGACCGTTTTATCTTCCAGCTGTCGTTTAAAGATGTCCACCGTTTGTTTAAAGATGTCCACCGTTTGTTTAAAGATGTCCACCGTTACTGTGTCAGGAGACTATACTGGAAGAATTTTAATGGAAAAGAAATGTTCTTCTTGAAGGAGGTTTAACTCTACTTTATGGTGTTATAATTTCTAGGTTATGTTATTTCAGCATTCAGTGATTACGTGGAGATTATTTTAAGACCATGTGGGTCTGATTTAGAAACGGGGCGTAGCTTTAATGGATCGTGGCCGATGATCAATTTCTGACTGGATGTACTGTGGTATAGCTATTAGGGCCAGCGTTTGAAGATGTCGTGCAAGTATTACAACTTACAACACGCAAATTGTTCCAGTCTGGAAATGTCGGCGATTTCCTTGTCTGTTGGCTGCTGCTGGACCCCAAGCAGGGGATGGTGATTGTGGTTAGTCCAGCTGGGAAGTGGTTAAATTGCTCAGTAGGGAAGGGGTTAAATTGCTATCCTTTGCATGCACTTGTTGGTTTTATTGATTATGTTGTATTGGTGTGTTAATGCGTTGGATAGACTGCTTTCAATTAGAGATGATTTCTGGTGGAAAAATAAATTACCATTGAGTAGAACGTATGGTGGGTGGTGTAGAGGCACCATGTTGAATTGCGAGATTTGTTTTGAGTTTGTATCCTGTAAGGAGCTTCCTATGATAAAAACCTACAGTGTTTAGAATTCATGGTACAGAGGGAGCGTAATGAATTTCATAAATTTATAATACGTTTGGATCATGACAAGAGTGCAGTGTACGACAAAATTTGTGACAAAATATAACGTTTATGGAATATTGGGTTAGCACAACGTGTTGTATGTTATGCTTTCATCGATAGTTCATATGGTATTTGCTGCTAATGGATCATTACTTATTGAATGGGCTTCTCCTGACATAAACAAAGCACTCGAGGGAAAATACCACAAAAGCTGCCAAGCACAACACGTCACAGATATCTGTTTATTGATCAAATGTCCCAGTTTATAATAATAGAGAACACATCGCAGAGACAAGCGGACATGTTTTTCTTCATGCAGAGTGGACTCTGTTTGCAGTTTGGCTTAACGTGTCTTTTCAAATTTGCGCAAGGTTTGCGGTGTAATTTGCATAGGCTGTTGTCGCTCGCCTCATTAGCTTCAGTGTCAATTCGACAAGTCTCGTGTGTAAGCTAATTTGATTTCGCCGGACGACGCAACCACAGGTGTTTTTATGTCATCTCCCAGCTATTACTGGTGCGGGGATGGCATAATAGTTAAAGTCAAAAGTTTTTTAAAAATTTATTTAAAGGTTGGACCAAGTCTGCATTTTACAGTTTGTATATGAAATAAAAGTTTGACCAAGAATTTGCATTGTTTGTTTTTTTTAAATAAATTATTTTCTTTTGTCAATTATCCTACTGGAGAGATTTTGTTTTATAGGTAGACACTGGGATGGGAAGTTTGTGAAAACGGTTTCTCATTTTATACCAAGGTTGTCGCTAATATTGTATAATATTTAAACCAAGAGTAAGGCTAAAAACGCCACGTGGATCATTTGCACAGTTCAATGTTATGATGCTATGACAACCACCTGTTGTGAATTTTCGGGCTTAATGGCCCAAGTAAATGTTTGTCCAGTCCAAACCTGGCTTAATTCCCTTTATTCACTCTCTGGGCTCTTGGGCTCTGCTTGGCTAGAGCCGAAGAGAAACCCAACGCACGCATCCACCAAAACAGTCCTGAAGTGGTTCAACGGCAAGCCACCAGAGAGACGTCCACACCGATATGATTCACGGAGAATACTCGTGAATATAAAAACCTCAATGAAAAAAAAACCAAGTGTTGTAAGACTGGTTTCCTGTATTTGTTGCATTGTGTTGGGAGCACACTGAAAACTGGTTCCTTTCTACGGGTTCTATCGCTGGTCGTGAACTTTGACCCTGGAGCTTGTCTCCTGCCATTAATGCATATTGTACATTAGTAACTCCATTTCAGACCCGTGAATAGTATTGTATACCCTTCGCCTTGCCACTCTTATTGTAAAGTGAGCGAAAATAACGACAGTGGCCTTGGCTCAAGCAACAGGACCCTACTTGATGTGGTTTTCCATGTATGTTTATTACTCGGGAGATTATTTACGACAATGCCAACGGAATTACTTATCATTTTTTATTTGAATGTCTTTTGCCACTTAAGTAAATGTGCGATCGATCGTTTATTTATTTCATAGCACCTCCAGGCTACATTTATCACAACATGACGTTAAGCACGTTTTTGCTAATAATAGATGTTAATTGAATATACAGAATTATTTTTCTGTTAAGGACGTGGAAATATTTATTGTCTGATATTTTTTTTTGGTTATAAAGATTTTGGTGATAGATACGGTACTATTTTTCAATTGTCATTTCTTGTACCTTGTATTGAATATTGATATACCATTGAATATATTCCATTTCACGGTATGTTGATTTTATGTTTCGATAGATCATGTTACCTCGCATAAATAATCAAATTCTAGTCACATTTTATGGAGAATGAACTCGTTGAATGCTGAATGCTGAATACATCCAGTGTTAATTTTACTTATAATAAAGTGTTGAATAATTATCATTGCCAATCTGAGCGTGCGAATCTTAGTCCTAGCTGACAGCTGACCTAATCAAACAGCCAATCGAATCGATCAATCTGACCATACTCCGGCAATAACACTCGGGAATGTAAAATACATCGTGTATTGTTAGATATCTGCATTGGTACGATTGTGCAATATTACCGAGTTCCATCGTGACGTTTTTAGATTCACGCAGAATTAAGACGGCAAGAAGGTGATAGAATTCAAGAACTATTCACTCGATGAAATATTCATGAAATATTCCACGTTTTGTGTTGGGAGGCACAGAGCACTTGGTTGAACTATTTGTTAAGTTATCGGCTTTTTGTTTATCGAGTTAACTCGTTGGTTGTTCGCTGGTGCCACCAACTTCCTGACATACTTATCCGATTCTTACGATTAGTATTTTGTAATTTGATTCGTATAAATTATTTTCCTGAAGTATGATTTATGCTGTTTGGTATTTTTCGGATGGCAGAGATAAAAATAGGGCTGTTGGGAGTGTGCGTCTTCTGTGACATCTGTGGTGTGGTGGTCGAATGTTGGAATTTGTCGTCATAACGGCCTGTTTTCTGACTTTACTACAAACTTAACCCACCTGCGTGCTAGTGCTATAAATTTGAACCGAGAGATAAAAGGTCCCCATATCGAGGAAGTTGGGATATCGTGCCTGGATTTGATTTAGGACTGACAGTGGGATAGATCCCTGTCTTAATCTCTGTCCCAGAACTGCACGACCGACCAGCCGTTACCCAAGACAAAAAAAAAGGTCGATTTTTATCACCCATTGTAGAATCCGTTTGAAAGTGTTAGGTGGCTGGAACACTTGGAGACGTGGAGGAATACCCTACCGTCTTATCTCGTGGTTTCGTATTGACACACACAAGTCAGCATGCAGGTTGAAGACTGATATATATCGGCAATATTAGCTGCGGGTTCGAGATTGGAGAGGGGACAACATAGAAATCTGCACAGGTGTGTCATGTCTGACGTTTAGAGACTGTCCTCGCCACGTCCATTTTGAAAATATTTGTCAATATGAAGGTGAGTGACTACAACGCAATTCGTCATGCGTACATCTTGTCCTTCCAAGGTTTTCTTGGGTTAAATGTGTTCAGATTCCGTTCTGTTGATCGGTGTTTATTGCAGGTTTTCGTAGTACAAAAGGACAAGATCTAAGTGTTGACGTGTACTGATAAGACAAGGGTTAATTTAGCGACCAGCTAGCAAGGCCGTTGGGGTTGCGCTCGATTCGTACTTGAAAGTTGGGGTGGACAGTCACTTAATATAATATTTCCTCTCGGTCCGATCGCTCAAGTTTCGAGTTGATGCCAAATAAACCTCTGAGAGATCAATGTATGTGCTTGGTATGTGTGTGTGTCTTTCACAAAGAATTAATGTCAAGTCTTTAATATATTTTGAGTTTTCCAGGATTGATCTTTGTGAATTTATATCTAGATTTATGTTTATATTTAGATCACGGAAGACCACAAACTTACTCACGTGCTATTGCCCTGCCAACTGTAAAGATATGCATATACCTTATTCCAAATACCTGTGAGCATTAGCTTAATATGAGTCCACACACAAGCTCATGGAGATATAACACTCGAAACGGTCATTTATCAAATGGTATGTACACGACAACAAAGTAAACAGATAAATATTTAAGTAGCTGGTATACCAGTTTAAAAACAAACTGACCCAGTTGAGGAAACATAAGCATTTCTAGTGTCATTGATCAACGTGGCATGTTGGCAAGTCTTTGCACGACTCGGTCTTATCTCCGTTAATGGGCTGAGAGAGAGAGGCTGTAGGCACAAGGGACGAAATATTGACAGCGAAAATATGACGAGAGTGATATTTATCAAACATTAGCGACGCATGCCACCCCATTGTCAGGTGGTATTGATTTGAGTCCCCGTCGCCACAGTGACGAGTGGTCCGTGTCAGTCAACCGCGTCCAGTTCGTTGTCAATCACACCATAAATTTCTATCTCCATTTATCTATCTCTCTTCTTTCTCTCTCCCTCTTTCTCTCTCTTTCTCTCTCTCTTTCTCTCTCTCTCATATCTCTCTCTCTCTCTCTTCTCTCTTTTCTCTCCTCTGTCCACCCCCACCCCCCCTTCCCTACCTCCCCTTCCTCCCCTTAGGAATCAACATGCTAATCGAATGTTCGAAAGTATCAAGTGCATGTTTTTCTCCGTCTCAAGTTGAACAAGGCCATATTGAAAACCGGGCACGGACCCCCCTCAGACCTCGATTGTCTCTCAGAACAAAGGGAGATAAGCATGATTGAGTTGCGATGCTTTATTACCGTATTCTCGGCACCACCTTTGCTCTATTGGAAGAGAAGATATTTTTATAAAAATAATATCGTGAATAAATAAATGAATAGATAGCATGCTACTATCTTCCAGTTGATCTGCTATTGGCTTTGGGATTAGGGCGATAGCTGCTGGTGGCACGATAGGGAATAAATTGTTTCGGTTACTGTAAGTTTACCTAAGGTTAATGAAGCATGACTACATGTTCAAACTTATCAAAATGTCACTTTAAAAACGTGTTGAGCTTTGGGTGCCTTGAGACTTATTAACCCTCTCACTGCTGAAGGCGACTTTAGTTGCCCGATCACATGCAGAAATAGAACACTTTGATTTTATTCAGCAGGGAGAAGGCATAATATCACAGATGGTTGACCGAGCTAGTGGTCTAGCACTCGTTTTACCTGAAAATAAATGCATTTGTTTTGACTACACAAGTACTTTATACTTTATTAAATATATGAATACTTTAAGTGGTAAATCTTGTAAAACATAATACATATTATTTTAGCTCGTTTTGATTATTGACTTACTGAAAATATCCATTTGTATTTGATTACAGGAATAATTCAACAAATTGTACCTTGGCTCCTGGGGTAAAATCTCACAATTTCACTGAATAATGACCTATTTATTTCCTTAATCATTGGTAGTATTGTCAGTTGGTTTGAAAAGACGGCGGCACCTTTCACTGGCTTAAGTCCAAGTCGAGAATCTCTCCCAGAGACGGAAGTCGGCGTTGTTAGTTGTGGCCATGTTGGTGAGTTTTTTTATTTGGTCTATAGTCGGTGTCGCATCAATCTGCTGGGTTGGTCTTTCAAGGGTTGTCTGCGACCGACACGAAGCCCAGGATTTAAGTAGGAGACACGACCACAAAGTCGAGTCCACAAGTTTAGAAACTGATTGGCGACGGGGACCGTTATTGCTCGGACGGAATAATAAGATGGGGCAGTGTCGTCATTAACTCTCAACTGTCGCAGGCTGTAGCGGGCTCGCCTGTGCGAAACTGCGTAACTCTGCTGCAATTCTAACTAGAGTTTGACCCGTCGACTATATGTAGCGTTGGTAAGGGAGTTGAGGATATCTCGGAGTTAACGCAGCTTTGTACAGGGGGGCCCGGGTCAGCTGGAAATGTCTGGAAGACCTCCTTAACCGAATTAAACAACTGTAAATATTCTAAGAACTTCAACAGTTAAAATCAATTACTGTTTATGAAGTTAATTTATGTTAATTTTCAACTAGAAAAAGCCTAATGCATGATCTGTGAAAGAATTATGTTTATTGTCGCCGAGTTGTATAAATAGCATGTAAATCTATCCATGTCTGATGTAAAACAATAATTCATTCATTCATTCCACGTCTGATGTATGTAATGTTGTATGCTAAACTAGGACATCTTTCAATTTCGCAGAAGCTGTTTTGTTTAGAGATTAAAAGATAAATTCCAATTCAGCAGCAGGTGTAGGGTGATAGCCATACTGCGCTTCCAGTTTGTAGAAGATAACTTAATTTGAGTGACACATTCTTGTGTGATACGCTTCCCAGAATCCAATAGCATATGGGCGAAATATTCCCGTAGCGATGCAAAGCAATAAATAAATAACTAAAATCTAAGAACCTTATAAAAGGAAATATATTTGAAAAATCAATGGGCGAATGATGACAGGGGTTAGGATTGGTAGTTAACACAATGGTCTCGGCGGAAGCAGCACTGACATTAAATTGTTCTCGGGCTAACGAAGCAATTACAAGGAGCTCTTAAAGAAACACTTCCACTGGCGGCGCAGTGATAAGACGGCACTGTCTGGTGTGACATGCCTTATTCTCAGCAGCGCAGGCTTTATCTGCTATTTATCGCATACATGTCCCAGCGAACATTAATTGATCAATCATCGATAAGGACCATGAGCTGCGATGAAACGGATGGAGCCGTTACACCTCTTGGTGGCTGAGAATACGGAGGGGGTAGTAGGTCTGGGTATTGCAGTTGCGGCTGGGGGCTCCTGTGGTATATCACCGAGGGGGGGCACCTGTGGTATATCGCAAGGCTGATGGGATTGACCCCTGATGACAGGGGTTATCGAGGGGAGGTCGGGACTACCTAGACCGCGATGATGAAAGATGGTGAAGGAAATAATAGGAAAGCAACAAATGTTGATGCTGGGTTTTGTTAAAGGGAAGGAGGGAGTATATTTGAATGAGGGTTGTGGTGGGTGAGGCTTTAGGAGGAAAACTAAAAGAAACACGGAATGAAAGTAAAATCACCGCGGAGAATTAATTAACGATCTCTGGTTGATGGGATAGAGTGTGATGGAGGTTATCTAGGAGGTCGTTAAGGTCAGACAGACGATGAAAGGAATTGTCTCTTTAAGAGTAGGTAATGGAAGTCGAAGAAATAAATGGGCCAATGTTTGGGTGTTGTAAAGAAGCATTGCAAAGAATTTAGGAATTAAAGAAAGGAATGTATAAAAACTAAATATAGAATATTGTATTATGTTTTGACACGAGGACTTGGTTACGAGGTGGTGTGGGTGAAAACTTTAAATAAAGGGAATAAAAAGTAATAAGCTTTGCGATTCTGAAGAATTATTAATTACAACTGGATCTAACCTTGTGTAACCCCACATCAGCTGTACTATTGACTTCCTGACCCCCATTTTCTGATGCACATCCGACGCACACAAGCTCTTCCGTATTAAGCCCGTCTTTTGACAAGTCGTCAAACTATTTAAGCTGAGCTGTCACGGAACGAACAGGACTCGATGGGCGTGAAATAATGTGCACGTCAATGTTTGTGGCAGCATTTTTCTGGTGGCAATTTGGTGGCAGCATTCCGGCAATTTGGTGGCAGCATTCCGGCTCCTGGCACTCTGAGACTAGGGGGTCGACTTAACGGATTCAACAGTTGCCCAATCCTGCGTGGCTTTATCCTGGCTTTATCCTGCGCACCGGGTTCCCACAGTTCCAGCCAGCGACTTGGCCTCAAATTGCTGGTTAATGAAGAAGATTAAAGCAAGTTTTAGATAATTTTGTCTCCACAAGAGATGGTGGGCTTCTGCGCCGGGGAAAAGATTGGCTGCAAGCGGTAGCACCGGCAGAAGCAGCTGTTGGGGGAAACAGTCAACACTGCCTTTGAATATGTCGAGGCCTGGGTCAAATGTTGGAAAATATGTCGTTAACATTTCAACAGTGTAGATTGGAGCCTGGTTGGGAAATTGGCTACTGTTGACTGATATCATGATTCAATGTCTGTGTATGTAATGCCAGAGAAATATGGGGTATGAAGTGGTGATGTATGTTGAAGAATTGGAATTAATTATGGTATTTGTTTGATTTTGTTATTTGCAATTTCTGCGTTATATTTTATTTGACAGTGTTTTTAGTGTTGTTATATTACAAATATGAATATTTTAATTCCTGCAAATTTATGGATTTGTAATATAGAATATATGGATTTACTTACATGTCCACCTATGGATGTATTCTGTATAATTAATACCAAGTCTTGGTTGTACAGGTAGAATTATTGATTTAAATGTAGTAAATCTGGTGATACATTTCGTCCAGGTCACTGGCACTAACAGTAATTTTATATAAGAAGAATCACAATTCCAGCGAAGAAACGGGGATTTTTTCCTTTTTTTTCTCTGGTCATCGGTGAAATCAAATGTTATCGGAGCAACGTGAGCCAAACACGTCTCTTGTTACCTGGATCTGGGGATTATTTCTATTTCCTCGCCACGGACCTGGCTGAATGTCAACTGAATCTGCTGATCGCCAGGCTTCCAGAGGTATCGCGTTGCCGTCGCCGTCTTCTCCAGGAATCGAGTTTCCGTCGCCGAGGACGTGATCGGGTCTGGATTCAAATACAGATCATGACTAATAATCTGGTCGGAAACGAGTCGGAAGCGATCGTGACGCCACCGCGCTGGGGGTGTTCACCAATGTTCAATCTCAACTGTGACATTTTCCCACAAATTGTAGACGGTTAGCTCGGGAATCAGCAGGGGTCGAATGCCGGTTCGTAACCACTTCGGATGTTTCCAATTAACCCTCTCCCTGCTGAAGGCAACCGTTGATGCCCTAATGAGCAGTGCTGCTTTTGCCCAATCCAGCAGGCAGAGGGTTAAGGCAGTCGTGGAAGAATCGGCTGTGTAGATCTGTTGTAGTTTGTTGCCCATCTATGATTGTGTTGTCATAAAATCCTGGTCGAGGAATCATGTAGACTTACCTCCCTTGAGCTGCTTCCCCAGTTTTTGTGTGTTCTACTTCTTGTGTGTAGCATTGCCACTGTATGCTAAACTTGTGTGTAGCATTGCCACTGTATGCTAAACTTGTGTGTAGCATTGCCACTGTACGCTAAACTTGTGTGTAGCATTGCCACTGTATGCTAAACTTGTGTATAGCATTGCCACTGTATGCTAAACTTGTGTGTAGCATTGCCACTGTATGCTAAACTTGTGGTAGATGCAGTAGAACGTTGTACAATACACCAATAAATATGAATTCAGGAAGAGATCCACTAATGTAAAACTTATTATTTCATAAGCATCGTAATATTGTATGGTATTGCAAATATAATTACATTAGTAATGAGTACTATAGGACCAATGACGATGTCGAATATTAAAGACACATCTTCTGAATCATGCAATTTTAAGGAATTTACTGAATTGTCAAACATTTTAAGGACATTTACTAAATAAAGCAACATACAATTTTTGAGGACGTTTACTGAAGCAAAATACAATTTTAAGGACATTTTACAATCAAATGTGTGTTTTTAATGCCAAACTGAACTGTTTGCACTATATATACTAGGTAACATATATTTAAACTTGGTACCATAAATCATTGGTAACATAATGCATTAGTAAGAAAACACTGGTAACATAAAGCAGCGACAGCGCTGATGTAGCATAATTCTATTACGCGGCGTTTTTAGCGAGTGGCGGCAGTGTGAACAAAACAAGGACATGTCTGAGAGCCGAGGTGTGTTTCACGTATACATATTTCCTGGATTCTGACCGCTTGCCGCCTGCCGACTGTCGAACGCCCTGTGACGTACGGACACATTCGTATTTTGTCAACTTTGGGCACAATTCACCTTTTGTTTTAATAAAAGAAAATAAAACCAAGAAAATAATAATTATATGCGGTAATGGAGACTTGCAAAGGGATCTAAGTAAAGCGATTAAGATGGTGATAGCATTTCCATGTTGTGGAAGATGTCTGAAGCATTCTAGGGAAGCGGAAGTGGAAATGTGTAAACTACATGTGTCACTGGGAAATGTCTGCTAGGAAATTCAAGAAAATTATTGTTTTGTCAGTTCTATTCATACCCATAGACATACCAGTAGACTCTGCTGAGAATTTGAAAACCTAATCAAAGCTTCTCATTTAAAGGGTTAACGCGTAATTGTATTTATGTTATTTATTACTTAAAATGCCCGGGTTGTTTGCGATTATCTAAATGAAGATCAACACTGCATGATTTTGGAATGCCAGAAAAACAAAAACCAGTCGAAAGCTTTGTAGAGGAATTTTGACAACACAGTTATCGAGTGAAGGTTTTTTTGTGAAGAGGTGGCGATGCACCCAGATAACCCTATCTCCTCTACCTCCCCCGCCTCCCACTAACTCCTACCTCCACACAATCGGGAGAATTCTTGTTAGACCGGCCCTATCTGGGGAACAGGTGACGTTGACGACCCAACTGCTCAACTTTTCTCCAGACCTGACGGAGACATGCCTGTGTTGTTGGTGCAGCGTAGAATAGACTAGACTAGAGGGATGCATGTCCAATGTTCACACATATTGCTAGACTAGAGGGATGCATGCCCAATGTTCACACATATTGCTAGACTAGAGGGATGCATGCCCAATGTTCACACACCAATGTTGTTACCACACCCATATAAGTGAACGAATCTTGAAAGCGTTAAAACTAATCCCCAAATTAAAAATTAAATTACATGAATAAAATGTATAGACACCACCCCACCATTCAAATCTTACTGCTTATTGTCATAAATGCCATAATAAAATAAATAATGCTCAAAAGAAGAAAAATAATAATAAATAAATGATCAAAAGAACAAATATAAGAAATAAATGATCAAAAGAAGAAAGAAATATAAGAAATACCGTAAATGTTCTTATATTTCAAAGTTTTGAACAATTTGTGCTTTTGTCACTTTTATTATGTTTGGAGAATAACTTCTTTCTAGACTTGCCTTAGTGAACAGCTGTCCACACTTACTATTCATAAGATTCCTTTCAAGTATGTTGAACATTTTGTACACTGGTCATTCTAGATTTGCCTCATTGAACATGTCGTCATATTGGACAGTTTGTAGCTTAAGGAGATAAAAGCATCTTGGAATGTTGAAAGGTAGTTTTCACGCCTGTATCGCTTAACAGGATTCAAAGTGAAAATTGCTTTCTAACTGAATCGTTGAGGCGTGTCGATCCAGTTAAGTGACCTGGGAATATATCGCAAACTGAATCAGACGTAAATAGTGGGCTAATTATTTGTGGAATTTGAACCCGTCTTATGTCATGTCGCTGGTGGGCAAGGTAGAGCGACGTCACAGGTTTGTCATCGTCTCGTTGTCTGGGTCCTCGGGGGCGGGGGTCTCGTGCAAGGTCTCCAGATCTATTACCTATATGCAACGGAGGCGGTGGGGAATTGTCACATGATTTTTAACACGGTACTTTCCATACAACTGCGAGATGTATGGATACGTTAACATGCTCTTATTTCTTATCTTGGTATAAGAATTCTCAATTTATATTTATAACTAATAGATGGATGTGTGTATAACTCTAATAGATGGATGCGTGTATCTTTAATTTGTATTGAGGTTAACAGGATATTGGATATTTATCAATCTGTCTTATTATTTAGTAGAGGCGACTGGGTGAAAGATTTAACCTTCTCCCTGCTGAATAAAATCAAAGTGTTCTATTTCTGCATGTGATCGAGCAACTTAAGTCGCCTCCAGCAGGGAGAGAGTTAATCGGCGACATTCCGAAACAAATCTCTGCATATCCATGTATTCTCGTACGTTTATGTTAGAT
>JAUTBZ010014788.1:0-20085 GCA_032361785.1 Lepetodrilus galriftensis
TTTTCTAAGTACAGGACAAAAGTGAAAACCATGCGTAAAGTAATTTTTTTTTCAACCACAAGTCCCTTTCTAAGGGGATATTTGGGGTTAAACAGTGAAAAGTCGAAGAAAAAAATACTTTACATTAGGATTTATTAGTTTTGTCCTGTAGTGAGTTATTTTTTAGTAAAAGTCCCCATTTGAAGGGGGATATTTGGGGGCTTGGGATGAGAAATCAAAAAATAATTGGTTTTCTTCGAAGGATTTTAGTTTTGTCTTGTACTCAGACTTTTATGACCCAACTATATTCTTATTTGATGTTGTCAAGAGCATAGGTTGCCTAGTTATACCTAATTATAAATTTAAAAATAGACCTATGAAGTTGCTCAAATTTGTAATCCTACTCCTTTTGTTCAGTGTGTTTGTGATGTCTTGCGACAAAAAGGAAGATATTGCTCAAACTCTGGATAGTCCTTGCGCCTGGAAGGATGAAGTGAAAGTTCCAGACGGTATTGAATTGAAGAAGATTAGTTCTATTGCCTTTGAAGGCTCCTTTAAGCAGATTCAGTTTCTTAATGATGAAATTGGCTACATTTTGGGTGGACATCGTGCAGGTGGTTTTGTGGATGTTTTTAAGACATCAGATGGTGGGCAAACATGGATTGATCTAAATTTAACGATTCCAAAGATTCCACATAATATTTTTTTCTTGGATGAAAATGTTGGCTTTATATCTTATTTTAGTGAAAACGGTGGAATATTAAAAACAACTGATGGGGGAGTGACTTGGACAGAAATTGCCTACCCTAATATTGCGGGATCTTTATATCATATTCAGAAGGATGCTGATGGGAATTTATATTCGATGACTTATGGGGTCAATTCTGGATCTTCGTTGGTGAAGTCAACCAACCAAGGGGAAAGTTGGGATGTATTATTAGATTCAGATGATTTATATTTTTCTCAATATACTTTTAGTTTTCAAATAGTCGAAAATCGAATTTACCTTTCGGGAAAGGATAAGCAATTTGTGCTTACTGATTTGGACGGTCAGGTCATCAAAAAGATCGGTGCTGGCTTGGAGAATATAGTTGACGTAAAGATAATTGATGAAAATAATATTTTTGTAGCAAGTAATAGAAAGGCCGTTTACTCTTCTGATGGTGGTGCGCATTGGAAGGAAATATATGATAAAGGAGCCCGGATAATTGATTTTTGGGATTCGGATACAGGCTTAGTGATTTTGGAAAAAGAAACTTGCAATGATGATGTCTTACGCATTGATGAAGCCATTTCTTATACCCAAAACAGGGGAGTGACATGGGCAGAAGGGGCGCCTATCAGTAATTTGCGTTTGACCTTTGTTAATAGTCAAAAGATGGGTGGTAAAAATTATAATGTATTGATTAATAAGGATTTATATCGCATTTTGAAACAGTAACTAGGGTTTTGTTTTTACAAATTTTCGCGCAAGCACCTTATCTCCAAATCGAATAGCAACGACGTAAACACCTTGCGGTAAGGTGGAAGTATTGATTTTGACATAGCCATGATTTTTGTTTCTAGGTAGATCCCATTGTTTGCCGTCTATGGCATATATGATTATGGATGCTTGAGTGAAGTCTATGTCGGTGGATTTGATATTTAGGTTATGATGGACTGGGTTGGGGTATAAGAATATGTCATCTGGGTTAATGTCTCCATCAAGTGTTTGGGTTTGGGCATTATCCATTTTATATTGAAGCAAAAAAACATCTTTGAAAGGATAAAAGCCTACTCCATATAAAACATTGAATGTATCCATTGCTACAAAAGGTGTGCATGATAAGATGATGTTGTTTTGGGTAGAAAAGCAAATTTGTGGTTCCAAGTCAAGATACTTTTGATATAAATCTAGTAATCCAGTATTTTGGTGTATTCGAGTTGTTCTATTCAAAACACCTACGGGGTTATATTGAAAAATCGTAAGTACCTTGTGGCTAAATGACCTGTCGTTATAATTGATAGTATCGAATGCATTGACAGTCCCAAAATAGGAAGAGTCCACTTGCGTGCCCATTACATATAAATTACTTTCAGTATCGTACATGATTTGGGTTAAAAATTGATAGTCTAAATCTTGTCTTTCTGCTTTGATAATTTGTCCATTACGATTAACATCAAGTCGAAAAAAATTGGTTTGATTGCAGGAGTCTGATGGAAGTGTTATGTCGTCAAATTGAATTTCGTCCATATAGGAGCCAATAATGGATATTTGCCCATTTGGACTTACATCTAGATCAATGGGAAATGAAAAATCCTTACTGATGAATTCTTTTTGCCAATTCTTTTTTCCAGTAGATTGATTGGTCGAATGAAGTTTGAAACGATGCTTGGTTTTGGTGCATTTATCTATTCTTTGAGTATTACCTAACCTTTGTAGAATGTACACTTCATCTTGTCCAATAGCTATGGGGCTTATTCCTTTGTCAATTGGCCATGCTTCTGATAGCGGATAGGCATTTGCCCATTGTACATTGCCATCAAGAGATAGTTTGGTTAGGAAGGTGGCAATGTTTCTTTCAGATTGAATGGTATGCTGGTCAAAAAGGGCTATTTTGCCAGAGTATTTTCCTGTAAGAAATATTTGGTCACCTTTTGTGGCGATGTTATCGACGACACCTTTGAGTCCGATGTTGAATTGTTTTGACCACTTTATTTGCTCATTAGGGCCCCAGGTAAGGAGCAATAAATTGCCATTTTCTTTTTTATAAATTTGACCGTTAATTACTATATTATTTTTGATAATCATTGCAGTTATTAATTCGTCAAGCCTATTGGTTGCTATGGCTACAGGTTTGTTAGTACTATATGCTAGCTCAATGGAAGATAAATACTTACCCTTATTTGATAGTTTGATAATTTTGTTAGCTTGAAGGGTGTCAAGTGTTTTGCGATTATAGACTAAGTCAACGGGCTCTTTTTGCACCGCTTTTTGAATCGAAATATAGAAATTGCCTTTAGAGTCAGTGACTCCTTTTGTTTTTTGGATACTTCTTAGTGCTCTAATATTTTCCTGCCAATCAAAATTTTTCTTTGGTGGATTGGGTTCGGTTATTATTTGACTTTCGTCAAAACTCATGAAATAGGTTTTTTTATTTATTGTAGCAGTAAAAATTAAGTGATGATTGATTTCTGTTATCGGCTGGACATTTGACCAAGCAGGGCCAGGTGTAAAATCATAAATCATTTCGACTTCCTTTGTTTCGTAATTGAAACGATGTAATTCTTGACCATAATTGATGTCAACTAATGGTAAATAGAGATGATTTTTTCCGATAAACTCATAGGAATTGATGTTTAAAGGGTAATTTGCTTTGTCTTGATTACTAGATTGAATTTGAGATAAATTATTTCCATCAAATATAAAGGGGCGCCAGATTTTAGTCCAATCTTGGGCTAAAAAAAAGAATTTGCCATGCGATTCATTTACAGAATTATATGGTTTGTAAGCCCTATAATTAAGAGCTATCTTAGTGTTCTCTTGGGTGCCATCAGAAATCCATAGTTTTTCATCTATGTAAAAATAAAGTTTATTGTTAAGTTTGAATATGTCAACCGAATTAAGAAAAGGTGAGACCGGAGTGTGAGCAAAAGACGTTCCTTCTGGTGTGCCATTAGTCCTAACTATATTTACTTGGAAATTATTAGAAATATACGAAAAATAAACAGAATTATTTATGGATAGGGTAGTGCTTGGGAAGGAGTTAGCTGAATTTAAGGCCTTTAATAGACGACTTGATGTACTATTTGATACAAATAGTCCTTCATATATCGTATATAAAAATAGACTATCATTATAAGGAATCAATCGTTTTTCTTGAAATATACCTGTTGGAATCGTCGAAGTGATCGATAAATCTTCAAGTGATATTTTATATATATTTTCAATAAACGATGCAACAAGAAGTTCATTCTGCCATAGGATCCAATTATTATTCAGTGATATTTC
Organism: Lepetodrilus galriftensis; assembly: GCA_032361785.1. Classification (NCBI taxonomy): domain Eukaryota; kingdom Metazoa; phylum Mollusca; class Gastropoda; order Lepetellida; family Lepetodrilidae; genus Lepetodrilus; species Lepetodrilus galriftensis. Next base: position 3,971 of record JAUTBZ010014788.1, read on the forward strand.
AGGAATTTGTTTTTTTATGTAGGAGCCATTTGAAATGTCTAAAACTAAAAATACCATATCCTGATGCAGGATGAGTTTGTTGTTATGAACTTTGGCTACATCGAAGAAAAAATTATTAATAGTATAAAGTATCGGCTCATTTTGATTCGTTGTGAACAGTTGCACCTTTGTTTTATTATTTTCTGTTGTTACCCAGAGACATGTATCTTTTGAAACTTGAAAAAACTGGCCTGAATATGGGTCAATATCTAGTATCTTAGTGCCTTCTTTAGTCCCATCTGTTTGAATAATATATGGATCATCTTTGGAAATCTGGAGTAGTACTTTATTGCCATAGTGCGCTAGTTTTTTAGGGCTGTGCGCTGCAATTAAACGGTCAGGTGTATAAAGAGAAGTAAATTGAGCAATCCCAGTGTTCAAATGTAGAAGAATGGATAGTTGTAGAACAATTTTCGATATCTTTATCATACTTAGTATTATTTGTGATGACGTTAAGATAAAAAGATATCCTAGAATAGCCTAAAAAATATAGTAATTATGTCTCAATAATCAAAAATTCCTTATCCAAAGGATCCAAATTTTCCACCAAAAAATCAATAAAACCTTGCCCATATTCCGCATAAATAGGCAAAAAATTATCATATCGCTCCTGTAAGCCTCCATTAGGGAATAGCTTGGCTTGTAGTTTTTCGATCTTCTGAATGGTATTTTGATTCTTCTGTTTGTAAGCTTTATTGAGTTTCGAACCTATTTTTTTGATGGCTTTGTCTTGTTTGGCTTTTTCCGCAAGGATACTTGTTCGCAATGTGGTGTCCACTAAATCGGCTTTTTGCGCAAGCGAATCATAAAGTGCGGCCAGCTGATTCCGCTCTTTTTCTACCGAAAGGTCAATATTATCTGAATCCAACAGACGTGTTAAGTCTTTGGCATCTTTAAATAAATCACCCGCAGAAAGTTTGATTTTGGTGAGCTGCTTCTGAATGTAAGGAGTGACAAATAGCGCAGAATTACGGCGAACCAAAACAGGGTAACTAATCCCAAATGCCTGAAACTGTGTGTGTCGCTCCTGCCAATAAGCCAATTCTCCGCCGCCACCCACATAGGCAATATTGGGCAATACAAGTTCTTGGTAGAGCGGGCGAGTGATGACATTTGGGCTAAAAGACTCTGGGGATTGCTCTAGTTTATGTAGAATTTCGGCTTCAGTCCATGAAATATCGGTGTCCAAAACTCGATAAAGGTCATTTTCAAAAACAATCCGCTTCCGCAAATTTTTGGTCATGAAAAATAGGTTCAATTCACGTGGCTTTGCCTGTGGCTTAAAACCGATATCTTTTAATTGTGCGATGCTTTGATTGACGAGTCCAAAAGATGATCGCTCGAGTATTTCCTTACGGAAAATAGGAATAGCGAGTCGTTTTAATTCGGGGGCATTCATTTGTAAGACCACTAAGCCATATTTCCCAAAGATTCGATGCACTAGCTCTTGAGTCGCTTCCGCAAAATTTTTCTCTGGACTAAAGGATGCGACCAAATCATCGATAATTTTCTTTCGGTGCTCGGTGTCAGGAAGGATTTCGGCGAGTTGTTGAATAAGTGGCTGGAGCCCTTCTGTAGACATTAGACCTGTTGGTCCACCAACTTCTTTATCCCATTCGATGACCTTGTTATATAGGTGTAGGTGATTGATTTCTTCAAAGTCGTGGTCTTCAGCACCTAGCACAAATAATGGAACAAAGTGAAATACAGGAAACTCCTTTTGAAGTTGCTCCGCTAAATGGATACAAGAAGCTGCTTTGTAGATAAAATATAAGGGCCCTGTAAAGAGTGAAGGTTGGTGCGCAGTCGTTACAGTAAAAGTATTGTTGAGTTTTAGGAATTCTATATTCTGCAAACTTAAATGAGCATCGGGTAGGGGAGTGTACTGTTTTTGTAATGCTTGGGTCAGCTCCTTTCGGAAAAAAGGAAATTCTTGGCGATTCTTTATTTTTTTGCGTAAGCCATCCAATGTATCTCGAAAAGGAATGAATTCCATCAATTGGGTAGCTGATTGGATAAATGCTAAATCTCTTTTGGCTAGTTGAACCGATGTATAAGGTATCTTTGATGTCAAAAATCTCATGAATTAAAATTATTGGTTAAGACTACAATCATGAGCGAATCAACGAAAGATGGTGATACAAGAATAACAATTTTTTGCCTTATAGTTTGATTCTAGTACGCTTAAAAAGGAAAATGTAGTGATGATGACTTTTAAAATTTAAGACTTCCAAATTATATGGGCTAAAAAAATAAAATGTGCATAACTAGATAATTGAAAAATATTTTTCCACAGTACAGCGTTTCTTGTGTGCTTGGGTAATAGGTGCTTATCAAGTAGTTAGGTCTTTTTAGGTCTTTTATGTTTTCCACACTCTATGTGGAAAGCCTTTTTATTAGGGTGAAAATTTGGCTAAGTCCCGAGTTTTTAGTAAACCTACCAAGCGAGATGTATCTTGAAATATATTATGTATAAATTACTAACAATGAACGGCGTAGTGCTCTTTTGATTAAAGAGTCTTATTAGTGAAAAATATATGTTTCATTTTTTAGGAAAGAATTTTTATCTTACAGAAATAATTGCGAACTTTGTAGTCCTACTTTATTAAAAGATCGCCAAACTTTTTAGTACCGCAAGATTTTTTGATCACCGAATTGAAACGCTAAAAGAACAATGGAAAAATCGCACATCAGTGTATGGGACAACTGTCTCCACTCTATTAAGAAGTTTGTAGATACTCAAGCATATAAAACTTGGTTTGCTCCGATCAAGCCTATTCAATTGACAGAGTCGTCTTTGACGATTCAGGTTCCTAATAACTTCTTTTATGAGTGGATTGAAGAACACTATGTGAGTCTATTGAGAACTAGTATAAAGCGTGAACTAGGGGAGCACGGCAAATTAGAATATCAAATCTTAACGCCTGGAAGTCGCCCAGCAGGTGGTTCTTCCACATCTTTTACTTCTAATGTAGCAGCTGGAGCTGGGAGCACGGCTTCTGCACAGGTGCCTGGTTTTTCAAAAGAGCCGAAGAAAGAGAAGTTGATAAAAAATCCATTTGTAATTCCTGGAATTAAACGAATCAAAATTGATCCACAAATCAACCGCTCCTTGAAGTTTCATAATTTCATCGAAGGGGATTGTAATAAGCTAGCTCGTTCTGCAGCGTATGCTGTGGCTAAGAGTCCAGGAAAAACTGCTTTTAACCCGTTGGTCATCTATGGAAACTCTGGTCTAGGAAAAACGCATTTGGCTCATGCCGTTGGAAATGCCATCTTGGATAATCATGAAGACGTTGTGGTCTTATATGTATCAAGTGATGTTTTTACGAATCAAGTCGTACAGTCCATTAAGAATAATGCAGCAGAAGATTTTGTAAATTTCTATCAAATGGTAGATGTCCTGATTGTGGATGATATTCAGTTTTTGGAGCGTAAGCAGAAGACACAAGAAATTTTCTTCCATATATTTAATCAGTTGCATCAGAACAATAAGCAAGTGATTATGACTTCTGATCGTCCACCAAAAGATTTGGATGGATTAGAAGATCGTTTGATTTCTAGATTTAAATGGGGCTTAACAGCAGATTTGCAAGAGCCTGATTATGAAACAAGAATGGCCATTTTTGAAGATAAAATGGCAAAAAATGATGTAGAGATACCTTACGATGTGAAGGACTATATCTGCTATAACATACATGGTAATGTGAGAGAGTTAGAAGGCATCGTCGTGTCTTTGGCGGCGCAGATGGCTTTGACAGATAGAGAAATCGACATGGAATTGGCCAAATCTGTCGTCAGCCAGTACATTAATAAGGCGGCTAATGAAGTGAATGTTGATTTCATCTTAGCGATTGTTTCCGAATCTTTTGAAATTGCCGTAGAGCAATTGAAAAGTAAGAGCCGCAAAAGGAATATCGTTATAGGAAGACAAGTAGCGATGTATCTCGCTAAGCAATATACTGATGTTTCGTTGAAAGAACTAGGTAAGATTTTTGGTGGCCGTGACCACTCTACAGTGATTTATTCGATTAATACGATGGATGACTTGTTGGAGACGGATGATAAGTTGAGTAGCAAGGTTGATTTATTAGTTAAGCAAATCAAGTCAAATCTAAAATAAGTCTAACCAGAAAATAAAAAAAAGGGATTCACTTGAAAAGTGAATCCCTTTTTTTGGTCTTTTTTTAAATATAGCACGAATAACCCCGAAGGGGTTCCCCAATAGTAGCCCATAGTCATAACTATGGGACTACAAAAAAAGCCACGCAAAATGCGTGGCTTCCAAATGCTTTCGTCGGGGTACCAGGATTCGAACCTGGGACCCCCTGCTCCCAAAGCAGGTGCGCTAACCGGACTGCGCTACACCCCGAAAACAATCATAAAAAAATGCGGTGGAGGCGAGATTCGAACTCGCGGTACCTGTTTCCAAGTACGCCGATTTAGCAAACCGGTGGTTTCAGCCACTCACCCACTCCACCAAACTTTTTTGATTGTGGTCTCCTTTTTGAATTAGGAGAGTGCAAAGGTAATATTTCTAAAAATGCAAAGCAAGTATTTTTTTATTTATTTTTTAACTCTTTTAGGCAAGCGACTAAGCTTTCGCGCCAGTAGGGGATAGGAAGCCCAAAAGTGGCTTTGAATTTACCTTTATCCATTAGACTAAATGGTGGGCGTCTAGCTGGAGTCGGGTACTCTTTCGATAAAATAGGCTGCACATTGCATTGAATTCCTTCCAAATCAAAGATGGCCATGGCAAAATCGTACCAAGATGCTACGCCTTCATTACTGTAATGAAAAACACCTTGAGCGACATTTGCTTCAATTTCTTTAGATTCTAGCTTTTGTGTGATGTCAAGCATGGCTTTTGCCAAATCATGTGCATACGTCGGAGTACCTATTTGGTCATAGACAATGCTAAGTTGATCGCGTTCTACTCCAAATTTTTGCATGGATTTGACAAAGTTATGCCCATGAGAAGAATAAACCCATGATGTCCGCAGGATAATTGACGAAGGATGGATGGCTAAAACGGCCTTGTCCCCAAGGTATTTTGTGATGGCATATATTCCGCCAGGGTGCGCTCCGTCTCCTTCTATGTACGGCGTGTTTTGTGATGAGTCATACACATAGTCAGTTGAAATATGAAATAGCTTACTCCCATGTTTTTTTGCGGCTTTCGCTAAGTTTTCTGCACCTAAAGTGTTGACCCTGAGTGCGATACTTACTGCTTCTTCCGCTTTGTCGACGGCTGTAAATGCGGCACAATTGTAGATATAGTCAGGTTGGAAGCTATCAAAGTACTGATCAATAGCGGCAACATCTGTTATGTCCAACTCTTTTGCATCCGTAAACCGAAAGGTGAAATTCGGGTATTTTTCTTGAAGGTTTTGAAGTTCCATTCCTACTTGGCCATCTCCACCTGTGACAAGGATATTCTTCATTTTATTACTTTTTTATGTTATTTGAAAACTTGGCGTGATTACCTAGATAAGGAAGATTAACGTCCTTGTCAGATACTAGTAACTTACTTGCTTCTAAGCCCCAATCGATATGAATGGTGGGGTCGTCAAAACGAATACCAGCATCATGCTCTTGCGAGTAAAAATTATCACATTTGTATTGAAAAACAGCCGTTTCGCTCAGAACTAAAAAGCCATGAGCAAAGCCCCTAGGGATCATGAACTGTTTTTGATTTTCTTCAGAAAGGATAATGCTGTGGTATTGTCCAAAGGTTGGTGATCCTTCTCGGATATCAACGGCTACATCCAATACTTTCCCTTGCGTTACACGAACTAACTTAGCTTGTGCAAAAGGTGGAAGTTGGTAGTGTAGTCCACGAAGCACCCCAAAGGATGACTTTGATTGGTTGTCTTGAACAAAGTCATTTGTGATGCCAGCATCATGAAACAAGTTACGGTTATAGGCTTCGTAAAAATAGCCCCTTTTGTCCCCAAATACTTTGGGTGTGAATACAAGGAGGCCAGAAATTTCAGTTTGTTCAAACATTTTTTCGGTAATTATTTGTATTTGTTAGTTATTTCTATGTTTTTTTGCATTTTTTGTGCCAAAAATTGTGACATCGCTTTTATGAAAACCCTATCTTTGCGCTATGAAGAGTTTACTGGAAATTTCAAAGATTGTCACAAAAAAGCGTGTAAGCAAAATCGAAATATTCGATGAGCAAACATTAAAGCGAAAAAAAAGCAAATTTAACGAATTTTATGAAGCTTTGCAGTCTGGGAAGTTTGCCACCGACCAAGGTGCTGCAACTTTCTTATATGATACGTCCCCAACGGACGATAGATACAGACAGTTAAAGTCAAGATTTCGTAAAAGGTTGCTAGATACCCTGTTTTTTTTGGATGTAAATCGACCTGCTGCGTCTAGCTACGATCGAGCCTATTTTACCTGCAATAAAGATTGGACGCTTGTGAAGATATTATTGGCCAATAATGCCGATGATACAGCAGCCTTGTTAGCAAGGCAAATACTTAAAAGGGGGTTGAAGTATAAGTTTGCGGACGTCATCGTGAATTGTTCTAGAATTTTACGAAAGTACTCTGCCGAAACAGGGGATGAGAAGAATTTTGAACTTTATGACCAATATGGCAAGCAATATCAAGATATTTTGAATGCTGAAATTCGCTCTGAAGAGTTTTTTCAAAGGGTAACCATGCATTATACCAAGCCTTTTGCCAAAATAAAAATCTTAGAAGAAAAAATTAGTACCTATTGCCAAGCTTTGGAAAGTCTTTCTGAAATGTTTGACTCTCCAGTATTGGTTTATACCAAATACTTAGTGTGGGTTTATAGATACCATATGATTAGAGATTTTCATTCCGTCATCTCTACTTGCGAGAAAATTGAAGAATATGCAGAAAATAACCCTAATTATTACCAAGCAGCCAACTTAGAAACAGTCTATATCAAAAAAATGAGTGCTTACCTGCACCTTAATGATTTTGAAGCAGGAAGACAAGTCGCAACAACTGCTTTTAAGAAGTTACTGCAAGGTTCCAATGCTTGGTTTGATTTGATGGAGCACTACTTTTTATTGGCCATCCAAACGGATAATGTCAATCAAGCTTATGGTATCTTCCAAAGAGCGGTTGATCATAAGTTGTATAAAAAGGTAGATGTTGGTGTGAAAAATAAATGGTCACTATTTGAATTGTACCTTCAGTATTACTTCTTGATCTCAAAGAATGAAGCCAACTCTATAATTAAAGGTACTCGAAAACCTAAATTTAAATTGACCAAATTCTTAAATGATCCTATTCTGTTTCCTTTAAAGTATAGAATTTTTTCTGTCCAAAGCATAATTGTTCAGGTACTCTTTTTGATTGACCAAAATAAATATGAACTGGCTTCGGATAAAATCGATCAACTCCGTGTTTTTGCTAATCGGCTAAACTCTATAGAAAGTTTTAGGATTATTAATTTTATTCGATTGCTTCAGCAACTGAGCAAAGCAAATTTTGAAGTAGATCAAATCTCTATTGCAGATAAGTATTATCAAAGACTCCTTGAGCAACCGATGTACTATCGGGGGACACTTACAGAGTTGGAAGTTATCCCTTGGGAAAAACTATGGAACCACCTACTTAAGCAGCTGAGTGAATAGTGTATTGGTGACGATAATAAAAAAAAGGAAAAGAGCCTGAGCTTTTTATAATTCTTTGACTCTTAGTCGTTTACCGTTGTCGATGCCACAAAAAATCAAGAAGCGTACAGCCGTTATATTGGAATATCATTGAGCCAATATACAGAAGTTAACTTATAGTTCAAATGGCTAGGGCTCAGCCCAACTCACTCAATACCCCACGAATTAATTGAATAAATCTAGGCTTTATTTCATTAGCCACTTTGATGACATCTTCGTGTGTGATAGGGATGTCTGGATTAATCATAGCCATATCAGTGATGGCAGAGACGCCTAATACTTTTAGTTTTGCATGAGCCGCAACAATGACTTCTGGTATCGTGGACATGCCAATGGTGTCCGCTCCAAGGATACTTAACATTTTGATTTCGGCAGCGGTTTCGAAAGTAGGGCCAGTCACAGCCGAATGAACACCCGTAAAGGTTCTAATATCTAATTGTTTTGCTACATTTTGCGCAAGCTTCAATAAGCCCTTATCATAGGCATGGAGCATATCTGGAAACCTAGTCCCTAAGCGTTCATCATTCGATCCAATTAATGGATTGTCCCCCATGAAGTTAATGTGGTCCTTTATAAACATCAAAGCACCTGGGTAAAGTAGTGGGTTGATACCGCCACTAGCATTGGTAACTATCAGTGTCTCGATGCCTAAAGCCTTGAAAACACGTACAGGAAAAGTAATTTCTTTCATAGAATAGCCTTCATAAAAATGAAGACGTCCTTGCATCGCTACGACAACCTGACCATCTAATTCACCGATGACTAATTGCCCTGCATGGCCTATGACCGTAGAAACGGGAAATCCAGGAATCTCACTATATGGAAAAATATCTGGATTTTGGATTTCATCAGCTAAAGAACCCAGACCTGAACCTAAAATAAGACCAACTTTAGGTTGATGATTGGTTTTGCTTTTGATAAAACGGGCAGAATCTTGAATAGATTGGTAGTAGTCACTCATGTTGATGATGTTTTGTTAATCGCTTACGCAAAAATGAGTAATATTCTCGCAAAAAGCTAGTTTTGAACCAAAAGAATTTTGGAAGATTTTTTGTGCTTTAGTCCTCCTTAAAATTTCCAGTTACTTCCCAGTGGTTTTTTTTAGTAAAACCACGTAATCTGATGAACTGAGTTTCTTGTTGCCAATCTCGTTTGATGAGTAGTGGATTGGCATAAAACTGAGTAAGGATAGTTGCATGTGCCGCTTGCACAAACTCAATTTGGTCACTGGGCAAATAACCAATGATGCCATCAGCAGATTTGAGTAAAAAGAAAACTCTGACGACCTTTTTTTTCTTTATTTTAATGATGGTTTCTAGGTGAGCAATGACCTTCAAACGATCCTTCCTTTGTAGCAATTGAATCGAAGGACTACTTAAGCTCGGTCTTTCTCTTAAAAAAACAGCACTTTTCTTAGGATGTGCTCTAAAAGGAAGGGCGGATGGTTGATAAAAATGACTGAACCGGTTATTAATCCGATCCCATGTATAGGATTCTGTCATCCACGAGAGACACTTTTCATAGGTGACAGGCTCCTTCGTGATTGGAACACCAAAATGAGATTTCGCACACTTTTCGTATTTTGGATATTCTAAGCGGATGCCATCTGGGCTAATATCTACAAACTTAAATCGCCCTGGAGAAGTAATACTGGGCTCAAAGTAGATATTAAGACGTTGCTCAAAAATAAGCTTAAAGTCTCCGTCTACTATTTGAAAAATTTCTAATTTTCGGACTTCTTCATCCATTTCTTTTCCCGAAAGGGAGCGAATCAGAACAATTTCTTGATGACCATTTTGGGTTAAATCAGCAAAGTAAATGCCGATGCAGGTATTGTTTCCACGCTCACTTTGTGTGCCAACAGGTAGATATTTGGTTTGATTGTTGGGGTTGACAAAAACTAGATAATTTTCGTGGTATTCATTTATTGCGGAAAAGTGACTGCTGATATCATCTTTTCCAATGGTTTCTCCCCAATAAAAGACAGATTTTTCAAAACCATCACTGATAGAATAGGGGGCACCAGTCATCTGACTAATACCAGCAAATCGGGAAGGAGACAAGCTCAAAATAGCCAATTCATCGCCCATTGCCCAGCCCATTTGGTTGTTTTGATCTTTGACTTGATACCAATAAAATCGTTGCGTTTGGGTCTTATCTTCCTGCAAGGAGCTGCTTTGCGCAAGCACATCCACGATGGCTCCTTTTTTTAGCATACCAGTATTCTCGGAAGAGAAGCTACTATCTTGAAAAATAGACACATTAGACAATACAAGCGCTTGTTGACCATGAGCTTGCGCCAATAACCAATGGAGTAAAATAATGATAAAAAATGCTCGGTTCTGCATGTATTTTGTTGTCTCTCACTAATATTAACGAATATCATTCCGATTTGCTCCATTTTTATGAAAAAAAGGAAAAGATTAACAGATTATTTTCGTTTATAATTTATTGAGCAGCATGGTTGGGCTTATAGCATCAGGTATAGGTGATTTCTAAATTCTAATTGTTTCTCTACGAATATCAACAAATATCCTACGGATACTCATTTGTACCGACCTTTTTTTTTGAATCATCGTATCTTGCAGTACAAATTAAGGATTTTTACTATATTGACAATGAACGAAAATCATGAACCCCAAATAAAAACGAAGTACCTATGAAAAAAATGAGAATTAACATCTTTTTAATTATTGTGACCCTAATGGCTTTTTCGGCTTGTAAGTCCAATAAGCACACTGCTATCTCGCAAAAGAATGCCAAAATACTTAGTGAATATGTCTCTGCATATACGAATGGTGTGGTCTCTCGCGCAAAGCCAGTAGTCGTGAAATTTACGAACCCGCAGGATGTAGAAGTGGGTAGTATTGCGAACGCAGAAATATTGACCATCTCACCGAAAGTGAAGGGTGATTTAATCTGGAAGGATGCGAGTACTTTGACTTTTATCCCAGCTGGACTTTTGCCTTCGGATAAGCAGTTTCGTGGAGAGTTGCACCTTTCTAAGCTATTTCCTAATGTCAATAAAGACCTTACGGTGGTTCCTTTTGAATTTGCTACCAAGCCGTTACACGGAAAAATGAGTGTGAATCCACCTGCCTTAGACATAAAGACAAAGCAGTTTAATGTCAATGGATATGTATCTATTACGGATGTCGTGCCTGATGAAGAAGTAGAGCAATTATTGACGGTGAAAGGGAATGGAAAATATGAAGTGGAATGGAAACATGGTACTTCTCACGAATTTGTTGTCAAAGGATTGGCGCAATCTTCGAAGGGATATGATGTAGATATCTCTTGGAATGGTCAAAAAATGCACATGGAGAATCTGGGTGCTAAAGTAAAGATTCCCCAAAAAGGTATTTTTGAAGTACTTAAGATTCAAAGAAATAATACTTCTGTAAAGCCTTCTTTTAAGGTTTATTTTACTGATTTAGTATCTAAGAAGCAAGACCTTTCGGGTTTTGTAACGGTGAAAGGTTATTCTGGAGACTTTTCTTACTGGATTGGTGGCAGTGTCTTAACGGTAACCCCGAATGATGAAATAACAGGTAAATATAAAGTAGAAGTCAACAAGGGGTTGATCAGTACATCTAATGCGAAGTTGGCAAAATCATTTACAACTACTTTAGAGTTTGAGAAAAGAGAGCCGCAGATAAGACTAGCAGGTCGTGGGGTCATCGTGCCTAGATCTGGTTCTAAGATTTATTTTCCTTTTGAAGCTGTTGCCTTAAAATATGTCAATGTAGAAGTTTTTAAGATTTTTAGTAATAATGTACTTCAGTTTTTGCAAGTCAATGAGCCTGATGGAATGTCTGATTTGCAAAGAGTAGGACGCATCATTTATCAAAAGAAGATGGCGCTTAGTTCCATTAATCCAGATGCCGATGCTTCGATTTGGACACGTTACGCCTTAGATTTATCAGATATCATCGACCAAGATCCCAATGCTATTTATCAAATTCGATTGGCTTTTAGACCAGGCTACGGGACGACCGCTTGTGAAGAATTTGATGCTTCTGACGAAGCAGATGCCTATAGTTTCTTAGCGATTGATCAACAAGATCCAGATGAAGTAAAGAGTATTATGGGGGACTATTATGGTCTAGATGGCTACTTTAGTGGCTATGATTGGGGCAATAGAGATAATCCATGTGCACAAGAATATTATCGGGAAGAGCGTTTTGTTCGACGCAATGTTTTCTTGTCAGATATGGGTATTATTGCGAAAGCTGGTGATCAAAAAGAAATGTATCTATCTATTTCTGACTTGAATACCACCAAACCAATGGGTGGCGTGGATATAGAGTTTTTTGATTTTCAGCAGCAAAGCATCCTTACGGGAAAAACAGATCAAGCTGGTATTTTTCATTCGGTGCTTCCGCGAAAAGCCTATTTTGTGAAAGCAATTCAAGGGGATAAGGTTGGGTATTTGAGAATGGCGGAAGGGCAGAATTTGTCTGTAAGTCGATTTGATGTCGATGGAGAAATTATCCAAGAAGGCACGAAAGGTTTTGTCTATGGGGACCGCGGAGTTTGGCGCCCAGGAGATAGTATTTTCTTAAATTTTGTCTTAGTCAAGGAAGCAGGGATGGAAGATGGTTATCCAGTGACTTTGGAATTGAAAGATGCTAGAAACAATACTTATCTAACTAAAACTGTGAGCAAAAATCTAAAAGGATTATATGCTTTCCCTATAGCCACTCGCCCTGATGCACCTACGGGGTATTGGAAGGCAACAATTAGTGCTGGTGGAGCGAAGTTTTTTAAGACACTTCGTATAGAAACCATTAAACCGAATCGCTTGAAAATGCTTTCGGACCTTCCGGAAAAGCTGACCGCAGCGAATGCCAATGGCAAAGTAAATTTAGATATCAAGTGGTTGCATGGTGCGCCAGCGTCTTATGTAGGTGTGAGTGTAAAAAGACAATTCAAGCGCCATAAAACGAAATTCCCAAACTATGGAGATTTTACTTTTGATGATCCAACTAGACGGGAGTCCTATCAACTAGTTGAAGTTTTTGACGGGAAAACAGATGCAGATGGTCAGGCTAATTTTGCGGATAATATTTCAGAAGGTAAGGACTTTCCAGGAATGATGAAGGTGGCTTATCAAATCAAAGCGACAGAGAAAGGGGGTGATTTTAGTACTGATAATTTTTCTGTAGTTTTTAGTCCGTATGATGTTTATACAGGATTGATGATTCCAAAGCAATATGGTTATAAGCGCTTTAATTTGGATGAACCCAATATCATAAAAGCTGTGACAATCACAGAGAATGGCAAGCCAATTGCGGGTAGAAAATTGGAGTTAGACTTATATCGTTTGAGTTGGAGTTGGTGGTGGGACAGTGATGATGATTATGTCTCCCGATTTAATAATTCTAAATATTCTACACCAGTAGAATCGGTCAAGTTAATTACGAATAGTAAAGGTCAGGTGACTTGGGAAGTGACTCCGCCAGATTGGGGGCGTTATTTAATTCGTGTTTATGACCCAGAAAATGGACAGAGTTCAGGGGAGATCGCTTATGCGGGTCATCCTTGGGGACAAACGCGTAGTCGGGAGCAGTTGCAAGCTGCTGCGATGTTGCCTTTAGAGCCAGAGCAAAAAAAATACGATGTGGGTGATGAAGTCCGTGTAAAAGTACCGACCGGCAAGGCTGGGCGTGCATTGATTACTATTGAAAAAGGGGGGACTATCGTCTCATCATTTAGAAGAGAATCTACGGATGGAAGCAATGTCTTTACTTTTACGGCAACGGAAGACATGGTGCCGAATATTTATGTTTCGGTATCGATGGTACAGCCGCATGCAAATACAAGTAATGATTTACCGATGCGTATGTATGGTATTGTACCTATCAAAATAGAAAATCCAAAATCTAGATTAGAGCCACAAATTGCAACGAAAGATAAGTGGGAGCCAGATTCAGATATTCAGTTGGAAGTGAGCGAAACCAAAGGTCGTACGATGGCTTATACCATTGCAATTGTGGACGATGGTTTGTTGGATTTAACTCGATTTAAGACACCTTCTCCTTATAGCGCATTTAATGCTAAGGAAGCCTTGGGCGTGAAGACTTGGGATATATATGATTACATTTTGGGTGCTTTTAATGGAGATAATGACCGAATTTTAGCGATTGGTGGAGATGATGAATCCGTAGATAAAGAGAAGGCCAATAGTGCCAATAGATTTAAGCCCATAGTCTTGCACTTTGGCCCATTTGAATTGAAAAAAGGTCAGACAGCAAAACATAATTTTCACTTTCCTAACTATGTTGGTTCGGTTCGGGCGATGGTTGTTGCCGTAGGGGATGAAGCCTATGGAAATACAGAGAAGACCATTCCTGTCAGAAAGCCTTTGATGGTACAGCCAACATTGCCAAGAGTCTTAGGCTCTGGTGAAAATGTAGTTTTGCCAGTCACTGTTTTTGCGATGGAGAAAGATGTGAAAGATGTGCAAATAACTCTTTCGGAATCAAGTGGTTTGGTGAGTTTTCCGCAAGGAAAAACCAAGACGGTTCATTTTGATAAATTGGGCGATAAAGTGGTTTACTTTCCAGTTAATGTTAAGGATGCACAAGGGATTGCACATTTTAGCATCAAGGCAAAAAGTGGTCGCCATGTCGCCAATGATGAAATCGAAATTTCCGTAAGGAATGCCAACCCAATGATGGCAGATGTTGAAGAATATGTCTTGAAATCAGGGGAGTCGAAAAATTGGAATGTGGCTCCGTTTGGTGTTTCTGGTTCAAATACAAGTTCGATAGAAGTCGCTTCTGTGCCCCCATTGAATTTAGGGGATCGGTTGAGATATTTGATTCAGTATCCGCACGGATGTATTGAGCAGACGACGTCTTCTGTTTTTCCGCAGTTGTATGTTGATGCTTTGCAAGACTTGAATGCCAACAAAAAGAGTGAAATAGATAAAAATATCAAAGCAGGTATCGAGCGCCTAAAATTATTTCAAGTGGGTAGTGGTGGCTTTGCTTACTGGCCAGGAAATGATGATCCAGATCCTTGGGGCAGTAATTATGCAGGACACTTTTTGGTGGAAGCCAAAGCCAAAGGCTATGTTGTGCCGGATGCGATGTTAGATAATTGGGTGCGTTTTCAGACGCAGATGGCCAATGATTGGCGCCCGACTACGAAATATTATGGTTACTCTTATAATGACCAAGCCTATCGTTTACAGACGTTGGCCCTTGCGGGAAAACCTGTAAAAGGCGCGATGAATCGACTAAGAACGGATCCAAAATTGACCAATATGGCTCGTTGGCAGTTAGCGGGTGCTTATGCGCTTATTGGTAAGAAAGATGTCGGTAAGCAACTTTTAGCGGAAGCAACCACCGACATCAAAGATTATGTGGAATTAGGCTATTCTTATGGTAGTCCCTTGCGTGATAAAGCGATGGCATTGGAGACGATGCGTATGCTTGGGATGTCAACCAAAGGGTATCGATTGCTGGTGGATATTAGTAAATCTTTGGGTATGAATCATTGGTATAGTACGCAGACAACGGCATACAGCTTATTGTCGATTTCGAAGTATTATAATGAGCACAAGCCTGATAAGTTGGTTTATAATTATACCATAAATGGTCAATCTGCTTCCATAAAGTCAGAAAAACCAATGGCTAGTCATAACTTTGAGCATCCTGATAAGTCAGAAAAAGTAACCTTAAAAAATACAAGCAATGGAGATTTGTATGTGCGGATTATTCGAGAAGGGAAGCCAAAGGCTGGTGAAGAAAAGCGGATTGCGGATAGTGACCTGAACATGACTGTCGTCTATAAAAATATGAAAGGAAACCAAATTAATCCAAAGAAGCTGCCACGGGGTGAAGACTTTTATGCTGAAGTGACTATTGCAAATCCTGGTACTCGATTTACTCGATATGAGAATATGGCGCTTACGCAAATATTCCCGTCAGGGTGGGAGATAGGTAATTCAAGGATGAGTGAAGTGCAAGCTTTTAGTAATAATTCTAGCTTTGATTACCAAGATATTCGGGATGACCGAGTCTTTACTTATTTTGATGTAAGTACTTATAGTTCAGTGACTTATAGGATTTTGTTGAATGCAGCCTATCCTGGTAAATACTATATGCCAGCGACCTATTGTGAAGCAATGTATGATAATACGATACGTGCGGCGACGACAGGGACTTGGGTTAGTGTGATGGATAAGTAAGTTGTTAAATCAATCGGATTATTTATAGTTTATTAAAAATCCATTATCTTAGCTTTATGCTGGGGTGATGGATTTTTTTATTTAGAATCGGCTAAGTACAAGACAAATAGTTCAGAACGATGCGTAAAGTAAGTTTTTCTTCAGCCTTAAGCCTGCCTATGCCGACGCATGTCAGGCAGGTCCCTTTCTAAGGGGATATTTGGGGTTAAA
>JAUTBZ010014899.1:0-20062 GCA_032361785.1 Lepetodrilus galriftensis
TATTTTGTATTATGGTGAAATTAAGAGCCCCCTCTAAAATACACTTTGAGCCCCCCCTAACCTGAAAGTATGGATCCGCCCTGTGTATGCCATGGGAAATAATGCAGATTTTACATTTTCGTCACTTTATACATGTAAAGGCCTATAGCTCTTCGGAATCTACATGCACATATGTACTAGCCTATGTAGAGTGTACTTTTACGCATGTTTTATAGTTTCTGATGTTAGTGTGCATTGGTAGGCAGCCTATCGTATATATATATATATATATATATATGCAGTAGGACTCTACACTGCAATCTGATCTATGGGGATTAGGACGGATGCAGATTTTACATTTTCAGTCACGAAATAACTGTATTTATAGTTTAAGAATTTACGGTACGTAATACGGCTTTTGAAGTATGCATGGGCTAGGCAGTCGTATGCACCACATATTGCAATAATCTGGACCACCAACATGCACCTACCGTGACTATATCTCACAATTTCGTGCAGGAAATATCCGCATAGCAAAAACAATGTCAGGTGTCCTGTTCTAGGGTATCGTTTCTCGAAGCTCTCTTAGCCGCTAATTAAGTGACCATATAGCACTCTCTTTGCGATAGCTAATACATTGCTAAGAGAGTGCTATGGTCCCTTGATTAGCGGCTAAGAGAATTTCGAGAAACGATACCCTGGATATTACCAGGATATTACCAGGATTCCTGGCAGGACACTTTCACCTCGGGTGTGCTAGCTTATTTTTGAGTTGCCATGCAGGACACCTAACAATATTTTTTTTGCGCTATCCCGTATAATAACAAAACGTTGGTGACCATCTATATAGATTCCAATCCCATTGCTCAGATTAGGTCATTTTACACGAGCACGTTTACGACCTAACAGTTACCTAGTATCGATGAAGGGAATTGAAGGTCGATGTGTTTGTGTATATGGAGAATGGAACATCTGTACCTTGGCGTGACTCCGATATTGATTAATGGATTACATATAGCGTTATGGAATCTGTAATACATGTGTAAGCCATGATGTCACTCTGCGCACTCGGAACTGTCAACAGATTATTGAAATGGGGAAAATACTACGAGGGTGTTCCGATTGAGTACTTCCGGTTATATATTCAACAAAATAAATACATTATGGGAAGCTTTCTACCAAATTGAGAAACTGGTGCCATTCTACTTCCCATGCATATATTCTTGAAGAATACTTCCATGGAATCTGTAAACGTTTGTAAATCCTTCATTGTTAAAATAATATAAAGCTAAATTTGTTCATAAAGGGTATTGTTTCTCAGTTCATTTTGTTGAGTATAAGGGGCTGCATCCGTCTGGCGGCAAATTCAAATAAGTTAGTGCTTTATAACCTATAACTTACTAAAATTGTATAAAAAGTGAGTATAAAGTTTCGCGCATATATATAAATATAAATATATAGACTACTAGTAAATGTATATGTTCAGTATGGCTGTTCATCATATCTCGGAGTCTCCAATTGCGTTTGCATTGTAACAGTGTACAACATTAGCAGTGGCCCGATGGCTAATGTCTTAGCTAAATTCACTCGGTCTAAGCTAATGCCCTTCAGCAAAGACCGATTGTCTAAGTAAAAATAATAATTCTATATCTAAATTTGCACCTACTTTCTGCGATTTCATGGTCCGGGCTTTGCTAAGTCATTTTTAATTGGCCCTGATGTCTTTGATACCTCACACTGAATAGTTATTCCATTCAATATACATTTTTCAGTTACCGGTAAGCCTCACATTTCAGTTGTGTATTTCATATACAAACTAACACCAATCAAATAAACAGTTAGGAAAATATTCAAATTTAGGAAAACAGCATTAGAATGTGGCGTCATGACGTTATTCCTAAAATGCTTAATGCTTAACAGTTCCGTCGCCAACATACTGTCAAATATTGAAAACGGGGCAACAGGTGTTATGGTATATACATGACAAAGCAATTGTTCATTCCCCACTTCAGTGTTATGTAACACTGCCAATGACTTGTGATACTGGAATATTCATACGGTTCATAACATAACGGAACTATACTGTCTGTAGAACAATAGGACTGCATAGGAAGACTGGGTAGAAATGGATGTTGAGTCATTAGCATTCATTGTGCCATGAAGCTACTGGGTCAGCCGACGACCAAATTCCATGCATTCCTGGTAAATTTAGACTCGTGACCCATTAACTTCCATGACACAATGCATGCTAAGGACTCAACCTCCATAACTTATATTCCTTACAATAGTGGCAAACGCAAAAGACAATAGTTAGGTCATGAAAAAGAAATCATTTCTATACAACTTAATATAAAACATCCTCTAATGGGACAAAACTTTTCATCTTTAACCCTCTCCATGCTGAATTAGGGACAGGTAAAACTCTTTATCGTGGTATTTACAGTTGCCTTCAGCATGGAGAGGGTTAAAGTAACATTGCCAGCTGTGTTGTTAAATGCAAGTAGGCATACCTATACTGTAAACAAAATACTGTAGTTTATTGTGATGACTGAATATCAACATATTATATCACTTGCCAGCAATTACCATTCATAAATAAATTAATGCTAATATGACGTCTATGACGTACATCACAGGATGAGAAAATAATACTGTTATTATATATAGAATATACTGTGCTCTTAGGTAAGAAATACATAATTGTCAACACGTAATAATGACGACTAACTTAAATATAGAGTCTACTGGGTCTTTGTTTCATCGTACCTTCTATTTACTTCACATCTGACAATGAAAACAAATAGGAATTGAATAGGAACTGAATCAACATTCTATAAGGCTATTGTTATGATTGTACCTTTGACAACAAAGCCAGTGAAATCACTGCCGTCTAACCTCTGTCATATGACCATGCTGTCACATGACCAGGTCATAAATAAGCACAGTGTCATATTGTATGTAATCAATACCTAGGTAGGTCACAGGCTGAAAGTAGAACTAACAGAAATAAGGTACAGTAAACTACATGTACGCTCATGACATTCATGTGTAAGGACACTCACCACAGTATTTAAAGTGCACTCACCACAGTATAAGGCCACTCACCACAGTATTGTTCACTCCATAACACTATGGCATAATGGACCCACTTGACCCTCACCAGGTCATTATATAAAGTGTTATTTTTTTAAACTAGCAAAGTACCAATACCTAAAATTAATCTAATCTGCTACTGTCAGTGTCAGTAGATACATGGATAAATGGATGGGATATTTGGTTTAGTGGGTGGAGGTGGTAGGGATGTCATTATATTCAAATTCAAGATGGTAATGGATTGAAGAAATTAACCAATGGTTCTGGGTTTCGTTTCTCAAAGCTCTCATATTCACTATGAGACCATAGCGCTCTCGTAAGTGCACGGTCCCCATGTATTAAGAGATCGCTACGAGAGTCCTTATGGCCTGGTAGTAGATATGAGAGCTTCGAGAAACGATACCCTGGTTATATTATATTGATATGTAAGTTGCATCTCAACTTTGTTTATTGTTATACGACTCGAATTAATAGTACTACACTCGATCATTCTATGGAACAGATCCTGTCCAACAAGAAACATCACACTAGGAATCAGATCACAAATACCGATACCCATGTATACAGAGCCAGAAATATTAATGAAGCACCATTTTATCATTATAATGATACCATGCATAGGAAAATAACTTGAAATGTCAAATTTATTTGTCACCATTTATTTATTCAGCGTTCCCAGTGTGAATGTTAACCACAACCAAGACTGAGCTACAAGTCTCCTCCCGTGACTGAGGTCTAGCTAAAAGTCTCCTCTTCCTCCTGTGACTGAGGTCTAGCTACATACTGGAGACGTACCTGTGATGGGGTTGGGTCCATGTCCCAGCAGGGGGTTGGGGAGGGCCCCGAAGGAGCCAAACAGGGCGGCGGGCGGGAAACCAGGGGGTCGGCCCAGGAAAGAGAAAGCAGGGAGGTGTGCGAGCCCCGGGAAGTGAAGGTCTCCGGACGCACCCAGAGGCGGGGGCCCTAAAACACCACCACCAATATATAGGGAACACAGTACTTCCAAAAGGATTCTCATATGGCCGCAATTTTTCAACAACAAAAAAAACTCAGATTGAAAACCGAATTTGTAAATTGATAGCTGATATTTTTCCTAAGGTCTAGTTTTTAGTTAACAAATTGGAACTCAGTTGGGTTTTTTTCCTTGAAATGATGCCAACCTTTTTATTTATTTTTCAGTTAGAGTAAAAATTCAGAACAAGTCTTTTAATTGACAAGTTTGTTTTGAGAAATTGGGGCCTAATAGAACATAGCACATTATTTGTGTGCATACAGCATACAATTGATTATTTGTCAAACATTGAGATGGTTGGCTATGTGTATGTGTGTAGACATACCTAGGACTAGGAGATGGTTGGCTGCATGTATGTGTGTAGACATACCTAGGAGATGGTTGGATGTGTGTATGTGTGTAGACGTACCTAGAAGATGGTTGGCCATGTGTATGTGTGTATATATACTTAGGAGATGGTTGGCTGCGTGTATGTGTGTAGACGTACCTAGGAGATGGTTGGCTGTATGTATGTGTGTAGACATACCAAGGAGATGGTTGGCTGCATGTATGTGTGTAGACATACCAAGGAGATGGTTGGCTGCATGTATGTGTGTAGACGTACCTAGGAGATGGTTGGCTGTGTGTATGTGTGTAGACATACCTAGGAGATGGTTGGCCGTGTCGAAGAGTCCATGGACAGGACTGGGGGAAGGGTTGTCCTCCTTGCTCATAGCATCTGTGGACGGCTACCTCTGCAAAACAAACAGCATTGCTACAGAACATGCTACATCAAACAATCACAGAAATAATATTATTACATTCAAATTTCAAATGTGAATTTCCCTATTAAGTATTAACCCTCTCAATGCTGGAGGCAACTGGAGATGCCCTAAAGAGTAGTAACTTTGTCTAATCCAGCAGGGATATACATGCATAACTGACCACCTCAGAATTCTATTCAGCAATTAAATAATATTGCTGTAAATGATCTAGCAAATACATGTACACAACAGTGTTGTATATTACACCTATGTCAACAGCGTATCAGTAATCATCATGGTGATGTGTTTGAGCTGTTTATCACTTAGCTTGGGGTCAGACCTACTTAGAGTCTTGTGTTAAAGTAAAGACATGAGCCAGGGCTGATATTGGCATAGTAAAGGAAGATAGCCGTGCATTGCACTCGGACATTGCATCTCAAAGCTTCACCAGATTGTGTAATACCCAGCTTCCAGAAGGAATTTGAATGTTTTGCTGATGCTCTACATTGCATAGCAATTTTGTTTTCGCACATAATTTCTATTCCCAAAATAATTACTCTGGCCAGTCATGACAATGATATTATCAATGTTTAAATCATAGGAGATCCTACTTGTCACTTCGCAGCAACTCAACATAGAATTATTATTTTTTAAATAATCATAATCATTTTTAATTAACCTTCTCCCTGCTGAATAAAATCAAAGTGTTTTATTTCTGCATGTGATCAGGCAAGTTAACTCGCCTTCAGCAGGGAGAGGGTTAACATTAAACCATGGTAATTATGTGTATTGTAAAACTAATTTGTGGCATAAAAATTAAATGGAATAAGAACACATGAATGCCTGGACTATACCTAACATGGCAGTACCCAGTTCTGGGTGTCCATCAGACAAACTCATTCGGCATGTATAGCAGCAAATGACATGTTAACATGACAGGACCAACGTTCTCGAAAAAGCACTGTATAATACCCACTTCTATTTTGCATGAATTTCCTTTCTTAGATTCATAATGGCAACAAACTGGCAACAGCCAGTAGAGAAGTAGCTTAGGAATTGATTTTTTTTTTCCTGAACAAAGAATGCTATTAATATCATCAAAAAGCCTGCATCCAGCAAGTTCCATCCACATTAGAGATACTTGTGGAACATCACTTGGAGAAGATGTCACACACTGTAGCCAGGTCCAATATTAAACATTAAGTCTTGAGGAGCGGATATTTAGGTAAACCATGGCTTTAAAAGATCAGTAACTATCAGTGAATAATTAAGATATGTACAGTGTATATTTCCTATCGATATAGATATAAATAGATAAATAGAAAAATATATAAATAGGTATATAGCATAGGAACCTCCGGTAGAATATAATCTATAAACTACAATTTGCAATCATATGACAAGGTAGTATGATGTATTAAGATAATATTACTATTGTAGAGTATTGAAATCATCCAGTCTTTGTATCATATTAAATATCAGATTAAAGGACCGTATTTCTACCAGTTGTAGCAAGGATATCACACAACAGACAAACACTATTTTATTAAATATTTTGGCATTTGACACCCAGATACAAGCGTGCCATCTGGACCGGTGGTGCTTCAGGATTATCTCCCTCCACATGCAGCCCACCTCGTCAGGTCAGGCCACACTAAGTCGAGATAATCAGTGGACATATCGTGGTCTCCATTGTGGGGCCCGCGACACAGGTAAAACATCTGCTAACAAGCTCTGCATCAGGGACAAAGGCCCTACACACCAGAAGAATGAGTCAGAAATGGGGATCTATACTAACAACACAACTTGAAGTCACTTGGGGGATCCATAAAATTTACTGACAGTGTGATAAATATCCTCTGGTCTGGCTTGACACGAAGTTTGCGAAGTGCAACCCAGAATATGTAGATCATATTGTGGGTTTATAATGGAGGTTAGAGGGAGCAGATTCATCGATTTAATGTAGATTTTTCTAAATGTCAGATATGACTTGTGAAGCTGAACTAGTGACATAGTGTTCACATTTCCTATTCTGGAGATATACATGATTTAGTCTTGGTATTAACGTAAAATATAATGCATCTGGAAGTATCATTTCATAAAATTTCAATATGCTTGTCAGAATAATATTTGCCCTGTACTATCATACATGTATACATGCATAATAAACATGAATCACAGTTAAAAGTTTTTTGTGAAATTATACGAAGCTTATCTACTTTTTAGTAAAAAGAAATAGTGTATTGCAATTTTAACCACCCGAAAAGGTGTTACATTGTGATACATATTTCAACTGTTGCATGCTGAATTCTTACAACTTCTTAGGTCAAAGACATTTAGCGATTAATATTGGGACTTTAACCTTCTCCCTGCTGAATAAAATCAAAGTGTTCCATTTCTGCATGTGATTGAGCAACGTAACCAGTAGGCAGAGGGCTAAAGACACAAAGCATTAAAAATTCAATATATTTCAAGATTTTCGTGTCCTCAGTCCAATAATACTAACATGGCCCCAAGATTAGACAACTTTTTCAGTACAATTTCATGGTCATGCTCAAATTGTATTGGAAATTTGTGAACAAAACCTCGAGATAAGCATGAGTTTGTATTCAAAAAGGTTTCATAATCATGGAGCAGAGGTGTCATGAATGAAGAAAAGAGTTAGAAATGTTTAAATAGTAACAAGAAATGCTGTATCATGACGACAGACTTTTCCTCGTGTTCTGCTCTACAAACTAAGCCTAATAGCTACTGCATGGCCTAGGATTATGTTTCAACTTGTCTCCAGGGGAAACATCCTATCTGTATTAAAGATAGTCAGCGATCTGCTGCTCAACATCACACTGGGACCCTTTCACACATATGCAACAAATTAACGATAAATGGCATATCTACCTAATAACTGTACCAAGTTTACACTATCCGCTTACTTTATATATATTGTTTGGCCGAGGTTGTTTTCCTCAAATTCTCCAGAAACTACATAGTGATTCAACAACAGTAAGTCAAGCAGAAAACCTAGCAATTGTGTGTCTGTAGACTACACTAAGTATTGTGACAAGATCTCCCAGGTATAAACTCCAGGAACCATTTGTGATGGACAATACAATGTATGGGTGGCGTAGCAATGTCCATGTCAATACCCCCCCCTCCCCCACCCCAACCCACCACCACCACTACCACCACATTGTGATTACATGTCAGACAGTAACCAGGACTCAAATCAGATGACAATATGGTGACCTCTGTTGTTGACTTGAGTATGTCCACTGTCGCCAGCTTACAGTAAGGAGATATAAATATATGCATATGTATCTAGACCGCCTGACATGTTCGGCACGACCCACATATCGGCTGGTTAGTGAGGGCATGCACAGTGTTTACAGGGATAAACACGCATTACGACATTGGCCATCACTACCAGCCAAGTCGTGCATGAGTGACCTGACAAGAAGTCAGGTGCGGCCAACTGTTGTGGTGTCGCATGCCTTAACCCTCTCCCTGCTGTTATTAGACGCAAGCACTGCTCATTAGGGCATCTCCGGTTGCCTCCAGCATTGATAGGGTTAAACATACAGTCAGGCTGGTCTTGAAGTCCATCAACGACATAATACTTGAATGACAAAGATATGTTGTATACGTATGTATACGTTGTACATGTTGTCAAAAACAATAACACACTATCTAGACAGAATGCTGAGTAATTCATTGGCGTCACAAAATGTCATAACCACTTCGTACCATGATCCTTTGTTCCTGTTCATACGATTTCTAAAATACATAGCCTAAATTGCATGCAATTAAGTCAGGGTTTTCGAGACTTTGCATTACCTTTGTGTGTAGTAATATTCAGTAATGTAGTATTCACCCCAACCATTACATAGCCTGATTATTAAAGTTATTTGACTCTTAACCCTTCCCCTGCTGGATTATTCACTGGTGCTGCCCGTCAGGGCATGTTTGGTTGCCTCTAGCACGGATAGAGTTAAGTGAATCACAACTAAAATGTATTGAAGAGTAGAAATGAAATAAGACTGATAACAGTTAAGCTTACAAGAGTTATTAAATTAAGATTTCACAAGCCTACTGTTGAAACTGTATACCAAAAACATTTCGTCTTGGATCAGTTTTGACACCTTCATTTTCTAAGATTATAACAAGATTCTGTATTTCAATGTTCACATGTATCCAAGAGAACGCTAATCATGGAAAATATTTAAATAGTTTCAATGGACCATTATAAGAAAATTCATGACAGATGTTTGGAAATTTTCAGCGTGATATAATATACCAAGATACAAGACTGATATGAATAATTCAGTGTAACATTGTACACTTGGATGGTAGTGTGTCTTGCCTCAAACAAAGCTAATCATGATATGGGCTAAGGAATACTTGACTATGTTATCAGAAAGTGTACACTCGTGAAAGCAGTGCGAGTTTACTCCTGTACATCCATGTGTTGGTTGGTTGGTTGATTTGGGGTTTAACCCTCTCCCTTCTGGATTAGACAAAGACACAGCTCTTTAGGGCATATCTGGTTGCCTCCAGCATGGAGAGGGTTAAGGCCACTTTCAGGTTTTTTTTCACTCACATCATGGCATATGTACTGCTCGTACTACTATTCTGGATTGCCACCAGTTTAGTTTTTTTAGTGCCAGCTCACTACTTGGAATATCATGCCATAGATAAAACATGGAAATACCACACAGTATACTGATTCCGAGCCAACCAGTAATGATTTGACACTGCGCGACATAAATATATTGAGCGAGTGATTTATTCCTTTACGTAACAGCAGGAATCTTTCACCCATTCACGACAACTAAATGTTTTGTTTTTTAAATTGGGGTTTTGAGCTACTTTCACTTATATCAAGATTCTTTAACTTATATCATGGCTTGTGGGTTAGGACAGGAGGAAACCCATAACATTCGTAGCGCTGAATGTTGAAGTATAAATTTATACCAAGGATGACAACTGCATTGCCATGATACAGACAGCATAGTAAATATATTAAAATAAAATGGATAAATTGTAAGTGTTTGGGTGTATGTTTGGGTGTATGTTTGGGTGTCTGTGGTATTTGCTTGATGGTGTGGTTTGTGGTGGAGCAGAGCCAGCAATGAGGTGCTATGGTAGGACTTTCACACTATTCCACAAGCTAACTGTACTTGAAATT
Organism: Lepetodrilus galriftensis; assembly: GCA_032361785.1. Classification (NCBI taxonomy): domain Eukaryota; kingdom Metazoa; phylum Mollusca; class Gastropoda; order Lepetellida; family Lepetodrilidae; genus Lepetodrilus; species Lepetodrilus galriftensis. The sequence goes on from JAUTBZ010014899.1 coordinate 10,010, forward strand.
ACATCAAGATAAATTCATAAATAATTAAACAGCAACGGCGGGGCAAGTTAGGTTGTTTCTCCACACAAATTGAGTGAGTGAGTGAATATGGAGCGTGTCAGATCGGTTGTGTCAGTCAGTGACTACACTAACTTGGCAAACAAAATGTCAGTGTAATAAAATATGTTTTTGAATTCTCGCTTACTCCAGTGTACACTGTACTGTATGTCGTGATTTGCAACCTACACCCTGCAACCTACTGCACACAGCATTACCATTGGTCAGACAACGCCAAGACACACAGTGAGGTGCATTGAGTTACATACTTCTGTGGATGTGGCCCACATACGACTTGAATACTCATTGATTTACTTATCATAAATAGATCCCATCTTAACCCTTCCACTGTTGGACTGATGAGGACATTTCTCAGTAGGCAATCACGATTTCGTTCAGTATGGTGGGGTTGGGTTGAACTAACGACCTAAAGTATTATTTTAAGATTCTTTCTACTACGACCTATAATAAATGATTACATTTTGATATGTAGGGTGGCAGACATATTAAAAATCTAATAAAATCCAAATATATCGTGTCTGCTATGCAGGGTTTAGTTTCTCAAAGCTCTCATCTACAATGATTCCATAGTGCTCTCTTACATACATAACTATCAGGCACTTACGAGATGGTCTCATAGTGGTTATGATAGTTTCAAGAAATACCCAGTATTCTAACAGTTGTACAAGCAATGCTGCTATAATATTACTTTCAGAACACCAATTAATAATCATCAACACCAGAAAAGACACTTGGAATACTACAATTAAAAAAAAAAAAATTTTTTTTAACTAATAATAATTTTACATAAAATGAAAATGATACGTGAAATACCATTCTGACATACAATTGTTAACCAAAATTGAGATATACAATTATTAACCGTGGGTAACAATTGTAATAAAGCTTAGTACATTGGTCTACCTAGTGTTGATATATTATTCTCCTTATCAGCACTGAAGACCCAGCATGATATTCCTCATAAATACTGCATGGATGACAATGGATCCGCCATACAGAGCGAGCTGTGGTGAAGAGAGATCTGGCTGTGGACGGACATATCCAGGATTCAATCAATTAGGCTAAGAAGGTTGACTACCGCCATAAGTACCAGTCATTACTGAGCGCTGCTGAGCATCTCGACAAACACTGTATTCATGGTCATAACATACTGTATATCCTACACCCTCATTTGACCACGTTTTAGCCGACAAACATTACACAATAAATATACACGACCAATCGTCTTTCGGACATCCTAACGAACAATTATCCAATTAGTGTTTTATATAACAATCATAACGTCGTCTCCTTTGACTATACAACAGACTGCCAGTTGTCGGTTTACTGTCTTATATTGGCAGTTAATAAACGGGGGTTGGTCTTCCTGGGTTACACCACAGTTCCTAGCAGGATCTGCCATATTGCAGAGCAACTCCAGGGCAGAGATGGCGGAGTGTGGGCAGCATAACGATCATGTGACCGAGGAGGACGCAGCTGATCGCAACATATCTGATGGCTTTTGAGATGAAGGAAGCTGGCTGTGATGTCTGGCGAGGACTGCCAGTGCCAGTGTATCCAAAGACGACCGGCATGTATAAATTAATGAAAGGATCTGCTGCAAGCTTATAGATTTCTTTTTCTGTCTCGATATAACCGCAGTCATCGGAGCTCGGCCTCAGCTTGGCCCTGCCTGGAGAGAACTTCCACTGTGGAGCATTATCCATCTTTGTGATTTATCAGCGCTATGACAATTGTGGAAGTATTTAGTCAGATGGGATCGATGTTCGCCGAGCTGTCTACATTTGTAGTAATATTACGCAGAGATGGTCAAAACAACCGTTATGTTAAATATGCTAGAAATGCCTTAGATTCATCCACATATGTTATGGATAAATTGTTCAAGTGATACAACCATTTATAACCTAACATTTGATCATTGATGTCTATAGTCAATTAGCCATCTTACAGTATTGCAATCTTCTCATAAAATATCTGGTAGTGTAGTTACTTTTAGTAATCCGTTCAGTACTTCTTTATCATTATCACAAAGGCCTGCCGTCTGGTACAGTTTCCTAGCGTTGGTGGTTAAATAAACACACAGTATTCAGTCCATAAACACACAGTATTCAGTCCATATGGATCTGTAGAGGGTATAAAATGCCAGGTGAGTCACACTCAGATTACATAGGTTTCATGTTGGCCTGGCAGTATGCAGATTTGACACATGTCTCGTCAGATCATGATCCCTACCATGCAGACCCCACCCCCTCCCCTTCCTTCTACACCCCACCCCCTGCCACCTCAACTACCTCCCCTCTCTCTCTTCGTCCCATCTCAATTCACAACCAAAGATGTACTTCTTTGTATCCTGTGCAGGTCTAAATGTATTTCCTGTGGAGACATGGACAGAAGTTGAGCCTTGCACTATGACAATTAGCCAACACAAAGAAAAGCGAGCGTATAAAAATAGCAAGTCGGAAGGCATCGATACCAAGGGCTGTTTGCTCCACTAGTTTTGTAGCTAAAGCAACATATTACTACACATTGATCATAGACACTTGTGTGTTGTGCTTCAATATGGGTCAACGCCACTATATAACCATTGCAATAGTGGAGTCATTTTCTATCTCTCGCAGTCCTATGATAGACACTGCGACCTTCGCCTACACTCAGCTCTACACTCAGCTGGTGCATGTCCAATTATCAAGGTGTGCACTTGGAGGCACATTAGCCCTGCTTTGTGACCAAATATCTGATTTTCAATGAAACCTACAAGTGACCAGTTGTGGTAATTAATGCCTGAGGAAATCCCCGGCCATGATTATCTTGTGTATAAATTGCACGTCCATAGTATCAAATTTCAATACTCAAGTCATTATTGTGCATTGATTATGTACATGATTTATGATTTTATAATTTTTCATGGTCATTTTTAGTAGTACCTAAAAATGCCTCTATGAATAGAGGTATCTACTATTAGTTTGGCATGAAATTCATTTGTGATCATAAACAGATTTTTTATTAACGGTGCAATATTTTAATTTATTTTTATTTTGGTTAGGTAGAATTAAATTAAATTAAAGTATTTACTGAGATAATCTACGAAATAGGGGGATCATGCCAAACTATATGTATGTGTAAAATTACTCCATTGATTAATTTTAATTAAATAATTATATTCACATCCAACCCACATGAAATGTTCACATCAATATTCAGTCCAACATTAATTAAATAACCTAAATGCATACTATAATCATAATGTATAGCTTACTATAAAACTAGTAAAAGGACAATTTTCAGTTAATTAACATGATATATATGATCACGATAGCCGATCAACATGCACTCATGAAATTATATAAATAGTATCGCAGGCCAAAACTGGTTTGATCATTTAAGACTTGTAAACACATTTTTGGCAGTTTGTCGTCACTTGATATGCACTCAAACACTCAAACAGACCACTGGTAAGATGAGCCATGGAGCTAGGTGAAAACAGGTCTCTACAGTAAACAGATAGATCACTGGTAGGATAGCCATACTAACTGGTCTTATCAACCTAGTGAGCATAATACACTCATTAATAATAACACTAGCAGATAGCGCCATGCATGATCGGTAGGAGTTTTTAGGATTTACTTATATACCATAAGAGTGTTAACAGGAATTGTACAGGTGCAATGTGGTGTAACATTTGTTTGGTTGATGTTTTTGATAGAAATAAATATCAAATGATATTAATTTATTTCTTCATATTTATCATGATATTCAGGATAAATCTGGAAAGAAAAAAAAATACTATAATTTTGCTATGATAAATAATCATCTTTGAAAGATATATGGTATTCAAGAATATTTCATAGCAAAATGATAGTAATGTTTTTTCTTTCCAGGTTTATCATGAATGGATGTATGATAAATAACCATCTTAGAAAGATATCAGTGTTCTAAATAATGAAAATAATGAGGGGGTCATTCTCCATAGGCCCAATGTTAAAGGTGGTAAAATCTGTAATTTTCAGGGCATCACACAGATACCTTTAACATTGCAGATTTTCAAATGACCCCCGGACCCCCTATTAATTCGAACACTGAATTGTGATAACAAAATATAATATGAAAATATTTAAAAAAAATATGAATAATATTGAAAACCAGTGGGACACGTAGAAAATATAGCTTATTGCCCAATATAGTGTGTTAACAAATACAGTGTACATGCACCTTCAGGTAAAATATGTTTAATCTTTAAATATATCAACAAACCATATGCCTTTAAAATGTAAATACTGATGACATATAAACACATGCAAATGTTATTCTTCTATTAACAACTGATTAATATTTTATTATTATTTTACGGCAGCCTTGGACGTGTTGGATCGTGTGGATTGTAGAACTGTGACTTGTGTAACCTTACATTCCAGTAATCTGCTGATCAGCTTATTGTGCCATTGAATTCCACCACTAGTGATTAACATGATCACATGTATTGCCTTTCTGTGAGTTGTAAGTTAAAGTGTCTTAAGTATTGATCTTCAAATGTTCAAATATTTCTGCCTGGAGGTAAAGCACTGATTCAATCAGTCCATCAGTATTGAGAAGGATTTGAATAGCATTATAGCACACATGTTATTTAATAGCAATTGGAAAATTTGAAGTACAATAATCAGCTGTACACATGGTACACACAGACAGCTTTACATACTGTAAAGATACATGTATGTGTTTTTACAGTATATATGTAACGCTGTCTGTGTGTACCATGTTAAGCTGATTGATGTACTTCAAATTTGACAATTGCTATTAAACATTTGGTATGTGAGATATCATTCCAATTACTCAGTTGATAACAGTAGCACAGCCTACATGTGTATGTACCCAGTATGCATAATGTGTTAGTGATATGATTAGATGAATGCAGAAATATGATAGCTGGGATAGGCATGCTACATATTTCATAGCATTACCAAAGATTACTGAATCCATTGGTCCCAGTTGAATGCAGGATATACTACCAATACCATAGGTCCCAGTTGAATGTAGGATATACTACCAATACCATAGGTCCCAGTTGAATGTAAGATATATATACTACCAATACCATAGGTCCCAGTTGAATGCAGGATATACTACCAATACCATAGGTCCCAGTTGAATGCAGGATATACTACCAATCCATAGGCATAGGTCCCAGTTGAATGTAAGATATACTACCAATACCATAGGTCCCAGTTGAATGCAGGATATACTACCAATACCATAGGCCCCAGTTGAATGCAGGATATACTACCAATACCATTGGTCCCAGTTGAATGTAGGATAGTATACTACCAATACCATTGGTCATAGTTGATCTCACTATATGATACACGAACATCAAGATTACAGATCATCTTTTAAGTGATTACGGGTATAAGAAGGCTGGACATGAAATTAGATCTATGTTGAGATGCTACCAAATTGTTTACAGTATTTGGACCAAGTATGTCAAATATAAAACATTATCAACTTTACTCAGAAAGGTTCAATATACAACCTATGTTTTGAGAATGTAGTTGAAATACGTATTATGTACATATTAAGCATGCTGTCCACTAGGATGGGGAAACCCAGGTATCCCTATTTCATCTTTTTGTAAAATGATCCTTTGAAATTCTGACACTTAGCAATCATCATGATCAGTGAAGATATGAGAAATGGCCTGTAGGATTTCCACCAATAACGTTAAATGTCCCTTGGACGTTGGACGAGCACGTCTTCTCCAATTGTTCCCTAATCCCTAGGGGTCGTGTCATCAGTATCTAGGGGTCTATCAGTGTCATCAGTATGGTGGTAAGTACAGCTGTGCTGGCTGCAGGTATGTCTGGCTGTGTTCAACTCAGGACTGTCTCCAGGATCATTGATCAGACTGACTGTGAGTCAGATGGCTATTCAGACGGAATGCGTGCACATACTATGTATAGTCGTAAAGACAGCTGTGTAGATCTACTTTATCATGTGGGAAAAATAGGTGCAGTGTTATAGATGGGTGTATAATAGACTATTGTTCACCTCACTCCCAATATACATACGGTACATGTGGTTTGAGAGTTTCTAACTGAGTTTTTAGTATTAGGGATAACATTTATCAATAGGTGTGTGGCAGGAAATGCAATTATGTTCCAGCTGTATAACAAGTTAATATAGATCTAATGAAATTGGTATATAAATATAGATTGACATGTACTAGTGATATGCATGTACATGGTATGTGACCAGGTACAAGACTGTGTTTAACATGGTATGTGTAGTGTATTTAACATGGTATGTGCAATGTATTTAACATGGTATGTGTAAGTCTGAATGTAAACTGGCAGAAAGGATGTCTACCAACACAAACAAATGCTACAGTACACAGTATATAACGTCACAGTAGTTGGTCAGTACACACACATGTATACATGCGACATGTACTATGCAATAGAGCGGTACACATAACATGGTATATGGCCAGGCTAATAATAGACAGTGTCGCATACAAAGGGGTTGGCCATTGACATAGATATTCAATAAGTATTTTGTATCCACAGGTTGTGCTTTCCCTGTAGACGTACACCATACCGGGCTTCCATGTGCCACTGTCGTCATCAGCAATAGATTTTCTACATTTTTTGTTATTTACCATCGTTATGATATTGGCTATCTGATAAATTAATCTCAGTAGTAGGAAGGGTGGTGTCTGTTCAAAATCATTGTACCATGATGTTTCTCATACACCTACCCGGTAGTTAATCATAGTTGATAAGATGAAATATCTACGACTAAAGACACGCCTTCTCCAATGACCACTGATGACTAGTCTTGTGTGGCTTATTACTGGACTTTCTGAGACTAAAAATACATGTAAACCTACATGATACATGTATCATCAGGTATACTAAATGTATTGTCCAGACACGATAACCTCTATATTTAGTAGATCCCTGTGTACTGTACAGCCCATATTGTCATGATTTGTGTGAGGGATGACCTCAATCTGAATCTGTATCAGGTCACCAGAAGGGGTAGAATGGCTGAACATCACCAGGTTGTCTACAGGTGTTCTTTAAGAAAACATGTTCACCTCAACATGCTGGCAGGTGCTAGTGCTGGTATCAGATTATAGCATGTGTACAAGCAGCTGATAAGAATCAACAAGAGTTTTACATTCAACAAACACGTCAAAAAACTTTTCATGAGACAAATTCCACTTAGTTTTAATAAAAATGTATTTGATGATCTGAATTAATAGGAATTAAGTGAATATTGTTCAAGCAGGCATATAGATTTAGTTTGATCTGTATGTAAGAAATGTGTCTGGTTTGATTTGTCCAGATAGCTGCGTTACACTGGGAGGTTTTCAGCCGCAGTAGGGCAGGTAATCTGCATACCTGTTGGTCAAAGGTCAACAAGCTGGGGGAGGGTAGACGGGAGTGTTAGTTTACTTTGTCAGACTTGCACACACGCCACACACACACACCGCCATTGAAATACCTAAATTTAACTTGTTCACCGCTAAATCATCAGTAAGGGTTTCCTACTCACTTACTTTGGGTTGACCGAAGAATAGTTGCTATTATCACTGTCCATCTCGGTATATCCATGTCAGCTTGCCATAAACAATAATTGGAGAAATATTAATAAATATATTTTCCATAACTTTTTTTATTAGACATTAAACCAAGCATACATTGCCTAAACATAGTTGGAATACCAATTAGAATTATTTGCAGTATTGTCAAATTTAAAAAATAAAGGTTTCACCAACATTTTGCCAACACTTCATGGATTTCTTTGTCACACATAGGTGAACAATTCCAGCTGTGATTTAGAACAATAATTCTCCCACAGTTCTACAGTTTGCCTATGATTGAAAATGTTACAGAAATTCAAATATAGATAAATAGCATTAATGCCATGTGATTTAACCATTCCCCGTCCCTGAGACTGTAAGAAGGAAGAAATCAATGTGTTCTTCTTTTATTACGGTATTAATCACTATTGACCATACTCCATTAAAACAATCATAACACTCTTGTCCTTATTTTCCAGATATTGTTCTGCACGTTAAACACACACAAGATAGACATGTCCAAGTTACTGGGTGGCCAGATAGGTTTAGACGACTTCATATTCGCACACATAAAGGGCCGGCCGAAGGAAATGGACGTGAACAAGTCCGAGGATGCGCTGGGTCTGACCATCACGGACAATGGCGCCGGCTACGCCTTCATCAAGAGGATCAAGCCCGGCAGCATCATGGACCGCGTGCCCATCATCTCCGTGGGCGACCACATCGAGAAGCTAGACGGGCGCAGTCTGGTGGGCTGCCGGCACTTCGAGGTGGCCAAGATGTTGAAGGAGATCCCTAAAGACACGACGTTCACCATCAGAGTGGTGCAACCAGAGATGTCAGGATTCTGTGAGTAGAGATGTGTACATCCTATAGTAATAGATCTCCAGGCCGGTGCCTACTTACATGCCCCATGGATTCTGTGTATGGTCTCTATGACATATACCTCAATCTCACCCAAATAGTCCTGTTAAGTATACATTATTTATTATTTATAAATGGCCATTTCATTTTCCTCAACTTCTTTAAGAATATTTAGGTTTTATCCATGCAGGGCAATTTAACATGCCCCTGTACGTCGGGCATATGTTAGTCTAGTCCAGTTGTAATTAATAAAAGTTGTGCAGCCATCTGAAAAGAAATGGAGTGTTTTGGCAGCAGTGAATATGTCGGTGAGCTTCTGTAATGTTGAGGAAGCCTGGACGTTGATGAACGCTAGCCACTACGTATTGTGACATTTGTTTGCTTATCTGGATACATCTAACTAACTAAGTAAACATGATGACCAGTGTCCACTGGGGCTGGTGCTACAATGGCCACGATTTTCCTGGACTGCAGCTTACAAGTTACAGTCACAGCTCTGTGTGTCTTGTCAGCGGCAGTGTCCACGGCGCCCCCTGTCTTGTCGCATGTGTGTCTGTTGCCCCCTGTCTTGTCACGTTTGTGTCTGTTGCCCCCTGTCTTGTCACGTTTGTGTGGAACACGTGCACACTGTCTTGTGTGGAACACGTCAGAAGACCTGTCCATCATTGGATTCTGAGACATAAATGGAAACCCATCTGTTTATCACAATGTCTGTAGTCTTTCTAAAAGGCTGGCATACATTATTTAAGCTCATAATAGTTTCTAATATGCATGCAAGCCATGATTTGAGTGAAATAATCTTGAAATTGGCTTTGAACCCCAAATAAAAAACAACAATTGTTGACAAAATATATAATTATATATATTATGGTTCTCAATGTGTGGTACCTCCAGTATAGGTGCATATTTTGGCTGTGACAAGGTTTAGCTTAAAAGTTACAATAGTATTTCAATTTGATATTAGATTTCAGTATTAATAATATGCAGTTTCTATGTTTGAACCCGTCTTGACAAGAGTTTTAATGACTGGAGAAATCAGCTTTCCTGTGTCTCGCATGACTATGCTGAAAGCTGTGTATGTTGTAACAGTGCTGTTATCATAATTGGTCTGTCAGTACCAGCCAGTGCTTGCAGGTTTACTGCAATAAGCAGCTCTACAAATGATGCGGGCTTTTTCCTTTCACATGTAAACTGACAAGCCATGGTGATATGGGTGAAATAATATTGAAAGTAGCTCTAAGCCACAACACAAACAAAAACAGAAGATGAGAAATGTTTGCACAATATCAAAATCAGTAGGCAAATGTTTTGTAAAACTACAAGTTTGAAATGATGTGTGGTGTAAGAGTGGCATACGCTGTATGATACAGGGCACTAAGCTGTAGAGTGAACAGTGGCCTGCTATTAGATTTCTTCATGACAACTTTCATTAAAGAGACAAGATCATACTTGCACGTATTTAATCATATTTTTTTAATATTATTTTTATTTTTCTATATAATATTAGCAGTTAGTAAAAAAATATTTAAAAAATATACCATAAATATATAACG
>JAUTBZ010015010.1:0-20057 GCA_032361785.1 Lepetodrilus galriftensis
TACAGTAGACCTCGCATATAACGGACTAATTGGGACCGGCTATTTCTGTCCGTTATATGCGAAGTCCGTTATACGCAATTAGCGTTAGACGGAACTGGGACTTCAGATTCAGTCCGTTATAGGCGGGTGTCCGGTTTATGCGAGGCCATTATGTATATTAATAATTATTATTATAATATATATATTATTATTTGTAGTAATATTATAAACATACATAAACAGACAATTACAATTTACATATTTCCTGTATCCAGGTGAAGACATAGAAGCAGGAGGGTTTCCCAACATTGAGTTCAACCCGTTCCGCTCCGTGGAGGGCTGTGTGTATCAGCTAACACAGGCTGATCTCAACCTGCTGGACAAGTGTCTCGGAGTGCCACAGGTAAATACCTCAGTACATCAGCCGTTATGTACATCCTGTAATACTAGGTGGAAGTCTTTGTGTACATTCATAGACCATTCTGACAAGAAAGAAAATACAGTGCTCCCTCGATATAATGCCCTTCGGATTCGGATACAACGCGGGGTCCAATGTGGACCCCATTTTCTTTTTAAAATAATTATTTTATTTTTTTCTCCAATTATATTCGTTGATATAACTTTGGTATTATAACGCAGGTGGCATGTCGTGGATCCCAAATTCATCGTTATATCGAGGGAGCACTGTAACAGGAAAACGAATTATCTAATAGGTACCCCTGTAACTTGACCACTTATAACCACGGTCTCTTGAATGCTGAAACTCTTGACCAACATGACTTGACCATCGTAACTTATAACTCGGACCGTTCCACTGTGACATTAATTAATGAACACACTTCACTTAAGAATAATTATTATATTTCTGTAGAGTACTAACACTATGGAATGGGTTTTCATGCTTGTATTATTTTCTTGCATGTCTAATTATTAGGTATTTTGTTACATAAAATTGTAGTTGTTGCGTATGGGTGCGATATTCATTCTGCAGCACAAAGCACTAACTACATGCATTCATTCAACTTTCTGCAGTGTCGTTGTGTATAGGTGAAAGACTCCTGCTGCAAAGTACAATAATAAATTACTTACTTGGGCACAGAGTTTATCCTTACTGATTTCCCAGCTAGTGTTCTTATATGCTATGCTAGGCCATGTGACAAGATAACTGTAACTTACTGTGGTTGCCCTTCCTTTATATTGCCCCTCCCTCCCTGACTGAACATGATTTTATGAATGCTTCATTATGTTGACGAATGTGGCCGAAAATCATATTGTTTGTTGTTAGTCTGAGTGAAAGATTACTACTGGTTACAGGCCTATTATCGCCTGAAATATGAACGTTTTCTTGGATATTTTTCTTAACATGTACATCAACTTCATTATACTTACTATGGCACATGTATAGCTATAGTGTGACCTTATGCTATATTCAAAGTTATCTGTGCCACTTTGGTTATAGCGCGAGCAATGTCAGAAAACATTGTGAAAATAGGCCTTTTTATGCCACTGGCAGGACCTATTATCACCTCCATAAAACAGGACGGGGTGCGTAATCTTCCGGTGAAATCATTTAATTTTAACAATTCCACCTTTACCACTATCCACTGTTATGGTTCCAGCACTACTGCCATGTGATGATGCCGGTGTGGATGTCCAACACGTTGGCGCCCGACCAAATGGGCGTAGCTCAGTACTGTGTGCCAGCAGTCATGTACATCGCTCAGGACCGTTGGACCAAAGCCCGTATGTCAAATACCGAACTGTCCTTTGTTGTAGAATTGACTACTGTATCATGTGATAAGTCGGTGACACTCATTTTTGCAGAATCTTTCCGCACATACTCTGGTTTGCATTTCACAAAATGGCCCTACAGGTAGTCTGGGCCTAAATTGGGGTTTACGTCACCCTCCTGCTATAGTAATAGCATGGCTTATGCCCTGATTTAGGCCAGGATTATAGTATGACGCATAAGTCTGATGATGAAGTGTCTAAGTCAGTCAGGTTGCAGAATACGCTCTGTGCCTCTGCCTGTATTTTGTTCCACCTCTTGCTATTAATATATGGACTGATATTATCATAATGTTGTAGTATAGGAATTTAACTGTGTACTAGCACTACCAACAGGAACTGTTTTCAGATATGTGTATGCATGTGTCATTAACAATTGATTTTTATTTAATTTTTTTTATTTGAATTTAATTTTTTTTTTAATTGGGGTTTAGAGTCGCTTTAACATTTTATACTTTGACAGTCGAAAATTAAAAATAAATAATCTTATTTTGCAGAAGCTCCGCTCTCCTACGACTATAGCGTCTCCCAATGTATGAAGAGTTCCGATTTGCTCACTCCTGCTTACAAGACGCATCTATTCAAGATGGCCGCCATATCCCCGGTTACAGCATAGACTCTCGGCTATAACTACGTACCCAATCATCAAGGCTTATATTTCTTTTCAGGTTCTGTAGACAAAGAACCGGAGTACTAGTATATGTCATGTAATGGTTTCCAATTTGGAAATGTATATCGCATATCGGTGACATGTTACATCTTTTTATACATATATTAGATAATGAATTCTAAAATTATTATTGTTTATAGTTTACGATGTAATGTATGATCAAGGTACTTAAGGACACTTGGACTGCAACCACCTCATGGCATTAACACACTGGACTGAAGCAGTCTGGCATTGCGTCTCAAAGAATTAACCTTACGCAGCTGTCAATCTCCCAGGTAGGGAATAACTTGATTAGCCACATGGCAAATGTCCGACAAACAACATATTGCAAGTCTAGCATAATGCAGGTGACAACTTTGTATTCAGGTATAAATGACATCGTGAAACCATGTTGAGTGGAAGAAATGCCAACATGAATGTTCTGTATTGACCCGATCATCTGTTTGCATGATTAGCACATGGAAAAGCTTGCCGGACATTTTGACGGGGGAGGGGCTTCGCTTGGCTAGCGTACGGTCAATTCTCAAGCGTATCAGTTTGATATTTAGAATCTCACGAACATCTGTTGAGTGCAAGATTAACCAAGTTTGTTTGTAGTAGCCATGTAGACATATGGTAGAAGAGTAATAATCTATGGTTAGGATGTTTTGATATTCTTTATTGGTAATAGTATTCATACTTGTTGTTATCAATATACAAATTTATAGACCTGAGATATAGTATTCCGTAATATAGAAATATACAGTCTTTTGGACAAAAGTATTAGAAATGTATGCAGTATTATATTTGGTGTACAGCTTTGAAAGTGAGTAAAGCATTGCTTTAATAAAGCCACTTTCGGTATTACTAGTAATCCAATCATGTTAGCAATTAATTTAATATTATTTTTTATTGAAATGAGATTAAGACTTTGTCTACAGTAATTTAACCTTCTCCCTGTTGGATGCATTCACAATTACTGCCTTATAGTACTATCAGGGCATCTATAGTTTCTATAACAGGAAGAAAGGGTAATGTTGTACTTAAAGAGACAACCATTGATATCTTTTTAACAGACGTTTGACTTTCATTGCTAAAGTTATCAAGTTATTTTTGTTCCATTGAATACAGAGCAATGGTACCTTTAATTAGTAGGCTGTGCCTCTTTAAATTTGTACGAAAAATCCAGGAATCCTTTTCTTGGCAGCGATGAAAATATTGATAGAAGAGAAGATGCCAACCAATAAAAAATATGACTTTTCTTCTCCTTTATTTGCTGTCTTACTTGAACAGTAGGCACACGCCACAGCCCTGCTACAGCCAAGCTAGTGCCAACTTTCATTTGCATTGTCTTTCAACGAGTTGAATTATTTTTCCGTCTTGTATTATTTGATTGTTCACTCGAATGACAATACCGGTACTGTGGTAGTCCACCTTTAGGAATATTTACCTTGTTAAATATAACACTTGTATTGGAAATAAAATCTTCTTCCACTCCTTCTTCTACTTACCCCACCTCTGCTGCCTTTTCAATCTTCTTCTTTTTCTTCTTCTTCATATTAATATTATTATTATTACCGGTATTGTTATTAATATTTTATGAATGATATCATGGATTTTAGAATTTTCAATGTACATGTACTCAATCTCTACCACATGTTTTTCAACCAAAATTATTTGATGTGTGTACAGTATATACATTAAATGTAGACGAAATGTACCTGTTACGCCAATTCATGGACGGAAGTTGAACACTGTAAGTGTCACTCATCCTAATCATCTCCACTTCCTACCTGAACTCCTTCGAAATACTAGTATACTGCAATTGAGCCATCAATTAACCCTCTCCATGCTGAAGGCAACTGGAGATGCCCTAAAGACCGGTACATGTGCCTAATCCAGCAGGGAGAGGGTTAATGCACACCCTAAATATTCAACAACCTTTAAAGTCATAGACAGAAGAATCATAATTGAATTTGTAAATATCGTTTATTTCTATTTTTAGGAAAATACTTGCCTTATGAATACTTAGTATGACTACACTCGAGATAAAATTTGATCATGCAATTCGAAAAGCAAAATGGCTCGATATTGGTGCGTGTTTTCCATATGACATTTTGTAAACGTCAATGGAATTCATTTCTTGTGTTACACGTGTAAATATTCACACAGGACAGAGTAAGATAACGATTTTGTTATTATTCATGTATTTGTGAACTTTGTTGCTATGTTTTGGACATACACGGTGACTGTTGACTGCTGTGAAATGAAATGATTATTGTATTGATTCATGCCATTTTAATGGCCAAATAATGAGGAAACTGCTGATTATTTTTTTCATGTGTAAAGTTTAAAATAGTTTCTATTATTGGACTGCTATGAAACAGCTATACAAGTCTCAGATACCGTATATACTCGTAGATAGGTCAAGGTTTAGGTAATGTACAACGTACATGTACTTTTAAGACTTTTAAAACAAATGACAAACTGCTGATGTATAGTATATGCAATAATTTCCATCCAAATATGCCAATATGTTTGTAGTACTTTGTGCCCAAAGAACATTTCATCATTTTCCTTTTAGAATAATTTAGTATTAGCAGTTTACTATTTACACTCAGATAAAGGAATATTAGAAAATAATATGAGAAAAACAGCATTTAGCATTTGTATATGAGATGATCTTGTTATTATTGTATGATGCTTCACAAGTTTGTACATTCTAACATATGTAACTTATATGATAGATATATTATATCATGGATACTGCAAATTACATTGTTACCTGAGAAACATGTTATTATAACTACTTTTAAGTCTGTTTTAAGAAAAGCCTGCTTGTCAGCTTGAAAATTCAAAATTCACAATTATTTTTTGTTCTAGAAAGTCCTATCTGATGGTCACATGATCAGAAGGCTTTATCTGATTGGACGAATAATATTTCATGTAATATTGTTTAATTTAATGGGTTTATATTCAAGGTCCAATAATCTTAGACAGTACAAATAAATATTACTTCTGGTGATAATTACCATTAAAATTTCATTTAATTACTGAATACTGTTTTCATCATATCCTCCACATTTCTTAGTTGAACATCTGGTTAGTTTATGTCGTATTTAGTGATGCTTTTGTTCTGCAGTAAAATATTGATTCCACCTATGTATACAACTGTGATTGTGAGAAGCTGTTTATGTTTCTGTCTCTCTATGTAGACTAGTCATGTAAGTATTTTTTTTTTACTTTGCTCAATATTATTAGCCATTTCATTGAATGATAATATATGTGTCGTTTTTTATGATGACATTTTTATATGTTTATTTATAGAACTGCTATTCCATCCAATGGTGTATTTTTAAAACCCAAGATATGCATACATACATGTATAGTTAGTAACTTATGAACTTTTAGTTATTAACTGAGAATTTAGTTGTTGTGATACATATATATTTTTTATTCATGAGGATGTATTGAAAATATTGTTACCCTATTTCTTTACAAATGTGATTTTTATATTATTGTCAGACCGCTCAACCCTCAACACGGCCCTAAACCCCAATGCAACAACTAATTGAGTTAACCCACACACCCGGTATACATGTGGCACTATGGCGTGTTTGGTGATGCTAACTTCTTTATATAGTAAAACCTACCTGCAACTTTGCACACAAGAAGATAGCATATACATGTAGTTACATGTATATTTAGATGCCATCCTTGCTTCATAGATACAGTAACACAGGGTGTGGAAGGGATTCTTCAGTATAGGATAGAGGATACAATTGTTATAATTTATTTTGCTTATATTATACATTATGCACAAGGTTGTAATGCCCTTAAATGTTAGAAATATTTTTGCTACATCGTTGAGGAACACCATTCCACAGATGTGCACTAGCTTTCTCACGTAAAATATTCAAAACCAGACAAGCTGAAATCCAATCCTCTAAACACAGAGCATTGTGCCTAATTCATCCGTTAATATACAATATTTGACGAATGTTAAAATATGCATAATGCTGTGTATGTGTTTCGAGAATGCTTAAATCCGTGACTATACACATTACTTTTGTTTTTTTGGTAAATAAAAATAGGATGCTTTCGTACATTGTCTGTGATGATTTGACGAATATTAGTCTTGGACTTCTTTGAGGCAATTGCCGAAAATTGCGGATGTTCGTGGGTTTACTGCAACATTATGCGCTATACTATACTCAGTCATCAGCTGGTCATGGAAATTTCCCGCGAAATCCGCTGATGTATTTATCCAGGGGCTGATTTATTTGCACTGAACGTGGTTTGGGGCCCATACCCCAGGCTTATTTTCCGCTAAATAGCCACAAGTGTCTGTTGCCATCCCTATATATACTACGGATGTTCCGGGTTTCCTCCTGCCATAAACTGACAAGCTGTGATACGTTAAAGAATATTAAAATTGGCTCTAAAGACTAAACCCCTAAACTATATAGTTAACCCGTAATACGTGGAACGTTTACGTAAAGCGTAGTGTAATCGCATGTACCACTAGAATACTAATAAGTATAGCAACGGCCGTAAATTATGCCACTTATATAGATCTTTCCGGTTATGATACTGCCAACGATTTTCTATGTATAGCCATAACAATACATATACCCTACGGACCTCTGCTGGTTCACACGGAAGGAATCCTCAGTTAAAGACGCAGATTGGTGTTTTGATAAAAAATCTTCGTATTTAGATGTATTCAATGCTATTAATACAAATTAAAAATAAAAACGAACAAAAAAATGCGTTACTTGCAGTACTATGTAGTGTACTAATGACATTGTAGTGTCAAGTGGTGTCATTTTCAATTTTGCCCCAATGCCATTTGCTTAACAACCAAGAGCCGACGGCTTTATGCTTTCCTGGATTACAATCTACGGTAATTAAAATACTGGTAGTATCTGCATTGTTCCTTTGCGCTGCTCTTCGGTTTGAAGTGCCGCGCCGGGGCATTGAAGATGGCATTTTAATTGCTTGATATGCTCTTCAATCTTAACAAAATAAGGAATTGGGCAATTATAACTTAAACCTTAGTGGACGGAAAAGAAAAAACACAAAGGCTAGAAGAATACTGGTGGCGGTTGGCCAACTCGCCGGTCTTTTCTTCTACTGTAGCATATAATGGAATTTATGTTCACAGCTTTTATAAAGTGCAAGTGAGGGGGATCGTGAAAGAACAGTACACCCACACCTAGTTCCGAAACCTAGACCTCGATCGCATCTTGTCCATTACAGTTCAGCTATATAGCTGCATCCTCGAAATACAGATCATTATGACTACACCTAACCTCCGTCGAATACCAATAAGGTGTAGTCAAAATGGCCTGTGTTTCGAGGATGCATAGCTGTTTGCAAACGCATTATGGAGACGAAGCAAGTTCGTCTAACCCACATCATGCTGCACGTCTCACAGAGGTTTTCTTGACTGGAAGTCGCCAATATCATCACCGTAGATTTGGATATATCAATATTAGATATGTATATAGCTATGTTCTACAAAGTCGTTGTTCTAGACACAGTGCAAAGTACTCGTTCGTACATGTCGACTTTTGTACATAGACTTATTATGTTTATGTGGCATGTTTCATAAGACACTAGATGATACAAACTTGGGATTTAATTTCATTATAGTGTTAACCCGGGGACGTATATCTAGACACTGGTAGAACGGCCTATTATACGCAGGTACGCAGACGGATGCACATTAATTGTCTATCTCCCTATATATACTAGCCTCGGGCTCTAGGTGAATTGATTTAATTCGAATTCACATCCAAATACCTTCAGCTACGCTCCTGCAAGTGTACGCGGTACACAGTGTAAACCATACGAACCATGTACGCAATGAACTTTAAAATGCAAAAACCAAACCGCCTTTATTTTACAATAATGTGAAGCTAGTCGTTGGGTAATTGTAGGCTAATTCATCGACTCGGTCAATATCCTTGTCGTATACGTCTATAGTACTGAACATCTCAAGACTTGCACTAACTCACTTAATGCATTTTAAAATGTAACCATTGTGTCGCTTCTTGTAAACATGAAATTCTTTATATCCGCATCTCCAGGGCCATAATGATACTATCTTAAAAGTTGTGTGTTTTTTAAATGTTTCTTTTATGATAAAAGCTATCTCAACCATCTTCAAGATCAAACATGTCGGTCTCAATTATTATACATTAGTTTTCGTCAAATTCATGCACATGAAAGCATAATCCTCCAAATGAAAATGACTAGGAATAGTATTAAAAAGGCGGTCCTAAAAACCCCATCTCAAATGGTCATGACGAATGTATTATTGCGCGGTCCTGGGGGCCTATTCTCGAAACGTACTTACGAACTTCGTAACAGTTCGTAACCATACTATAATAATCGCTAAGATTGCCATACGATCGTAAGAACGTTTCGAGAAAAGGCCCCCAGGTAGCTAGTTTACAGTATACACGGTCGCTATTTCATTTCTTGTTGGAGACAGTTTGTCTCTATCAGACTTTGACTGATATCAGCAACAACCCTTTCGTTTGGACACAGAAACCTCATTATATTATTGGTCCTATCCGAATAGCTAATATTTTATATAACAAATTGGAAAGGTTTCTGACGGTACAGGCAAAGCGGGGTTCTGATGAAACATCAATATTCAATTATAGTTATCCTTAATGGATGTCCATCCCAGAACATTGTCAACGATGAAAAAGTAACCCCTATCGTGGCAAATGATATCCTTGCACTGAATTTGTACTTAAACGAGACCGAGTATTTTTGTATCGTGTTTAACGGTGCATTGTATGTATGATGTCATTAACAGTTTCACCAAACTGCAATAGCATTATTATTATTATTGACGGTCAATTTGCTAAGTGTTACCTCCCTTTTGTGAAGCCGCCAATAAGAGTTAATGTTCGTGTGTATGTCAACATGTAAGGACTATTATTTTTACCCTAAGCAAAAACTTAAGCAATAGTCCATACTAGCCACAACCCTATGAATACTAAATGGTAATACAAGTGCTCTAGGTTTTAAGAGAAACTAAAGAGAAACATGCAATCAATATATAGTGTGTCACTGTGTGTGTATATTTATATAGTGCGTATGTACACAACAGTCCAGTGGCCATGTTCCCAAAGCTATCGTATACATAACGACAGTGTTATATAGTGTTCGTGGAGGAAAATGTGATGATCCCGAAAGAGTCAAATTATTATTGTCCTCCGCCAAGGCATAACGATGTCGTTACGTAAACGATAGCTTCGGGAACAGGCCCCCAGGTTTCCTTGGTCATCGGAAGCCGGACAGTACACAACTTCCTTGATTGCCCGGATGTCATTTTATCCCAGGCGACTCGAGGACAACTGCTTCCGGTTTCGCAAATTTGCAAACAATAATAACCACATGTATTTATAATATTTTTTATAATATTGAAAGAGATCACAATTCATAATTCAAAGACGACTTGTGTAGTCTAATTCATGGACATTGTAATAAAAAACAAAGCAAACATAAGAAATAATAAAAATCGTCTTCTTATAGAAAAAAGAATGTGGTTCGTGAAAGAACAAAAGAAAGAGTGTCCATCGGCACAAAGTAACGGCAAACTCTAAATGATCATAGTAAGCCTGTGTAATGTGAAATGTAACCGAACTAAGATGACAATCCCAAACTAAGCTAATACTTTCGTTGGACATAGTTCCAAGTGGTAATATGAATGGCAGGATAGTGACTAGATCGTGTAAACCTATAAGCTAAATATAATGTGGAAAGCATGTGTGTGGCATTGCTTTACGATGGCAATATTGATCCACTTATGGAATGGTGTAGATATAATCAATTATCAGTTAGATTCAAAAGGAGCCTACTAAATAGTAGCGTAACCGATAGCTTCCTCATTGCTCAAGAACATGCAATTTCAACCCATACTGCTTACACAATTAGGAATATTGATATGAATGTAATAGTCTTCGTGCATCGACTACATATATTATTACCGGTACTTTCTCTTGTTGTCATGCCTACAACAATGCTATCACGTCGACTGTTTCACGTACTGTTTGTTGCCCGACGGCTGTACATGAAATACCCGTTCTACCTCACAACAGAATTCAATGAGCATGCGTTGATTCAATATCCATCTCCAAGACTCGAATAACCATCACACGAGTTCACATCCTCGTGTCCTTGACCTTCACATCACCCTCCCAGCCTCCCCATGAATAATCGACCGTACCGCTTCTTCATATCCATGCCAATGTCACCATTATACGGGACGTACTCACTTCGCTTAAAGGGGTAATAGCCATAGCTTCCGCCCATGCCGAGGGTTCCATAGCGCTTCCCAAGAGACATGGCTCCGTACGTCCCTCCCATGTTAAGAGAACCGTACCTCTTCCCTAGATTCAAACTCCCGTACCGCTTGTCCGCTTCTATTCCCGACTTCTGATCGTTTTTCTTTCCCATGTTCAGCGTTCCCCACTTCTTTCCCATATTCAAGGTTCCCCATCGTTTCCCCATATTCAAGGTTCCCCATCGTTTCCCCATGTTGAGAGTTCCGAACCGCTTGTCTCCTCCCAATCTCCTACCACCGAGGTTTAGAGTTCCGAATCTCTTGCCGATGTTGACGTTGCCGTAGCCTCGCGCCATCTGTCCCAGGTATCTGCTGCCGAGTCCAAGCATCGCGAATCTCTTGCCAAAGAAGCTTCCGAGATTAAGGGTTCCATATCGCTTGTCGATCCCCAAACTCCAGCGTTTGTCCATCTGGGGTGTCAGGGGTTCTTCATCGGAGTTGTCCTCATTGCCCGAATACAGCGCCTCGAATGTCTTTTTACTTCCGGTATAAGACGGGACGAAGACCGGATTCTGACCGAACCACAGGATTCCGTATCGCTTGTCATACGCCGGATACATCTCTTGACTGCGGGCTTCCTCCAGCTGCACGAGGTCCATGACATCGCGTATGCATCTAGAAGGGTCTCTGACGCAAATCCTACATATATCCAGCGCTTCGGGATCCGAGCAACACTCGCCAGGGGGAAGAGCCAGCGCTCCCGGAAGCTGAGCGCACGCTATACAGATTCCGGCTATTCCTTGGTCCTCTTTGCACCATCCTAGTCCTTCATGCTCATCTTGTTCCGTCAATCGCGGAGACTCCTTTGCCTTCGCTAACGCCAACGTTGCCGGGGATTTCTGGTCTTCGGCTGAGATCAACAGAGACACCGGGATGAGGAACAATAGGAATGATAACCTCAGCATCTGAAAAATGGTGAAAGAAATATGTTAGTGACAGTTACAATGTTCATAGGGTGTATGCTTTCATGGGATGATCTTATTTGGCTTTTTTCTTTGTGGTTTATGGTCGCTTTCAAAATTAGTTCGCTCGTGTTAGGTCGTGCTTGTTGGTCGTTTATGGCATTAATTGTCCATAATTATATCACACGCAGTTACAATCATTGTACCATTTGATTTGTCCATAAAATGATTCACTGTTGCAAATATTTACTGTTGCATGGTATCATTTGCGCTATAGAAATCTTATTATTATTATTATTATTATTATTATTATTATTATTAGTATTATTAGTATTATTATTATTATTATATTATTATTATTATTATTATTATTGTATTACTATTATTATTATTACTATTATTATTATTATTATTATTATTATTACTATTATTATTATTATGGTTATTATAGCAACAAATCTAATTTCTCAGCTACCATGTCGTGGAGACAGCAGACGGTCACTGGGGAGGCACAGTGAATGGTTCTTGGATCGGGATGGTTGGTCAGCTGGTACGACGGGTGAGTGCGTGTACCCTAACTATGTAGCTGCAGTTCTGCATCTAGCATACTCCCCGTTTACTATGCCCAGAGGTTGCCCATCATAGTATAGCAACATAGTAAACGGGACATCTTCTAGCAACAGAACTGCAGCTCCTAATTATTCTGAAGCCACGTCATCACCCTGGAGGGTCATATCGCACCTTGTGTTTCAATAATATAATGTATCATATAAATCAGCTTAATTCGAAAGGATGTCATGCAATGCTAACCTATTATATCGATATGCACTATGTATCCACTCGTACGGAAAGGCTAAATTATTCATATAAATAGATACAGTACAGTACCAAGAAGTACACCGGAAATGGGGCAAGTGCTATGAAAGACAAATGGTAAAACGTTGATGGTTGGAATGCAGCTTGACGACACCCACATGACACCGCCTTGCTGGATACCTGCACCTTCCAGCCATACAATGTAGTGATATCAATTCATATTGCAATTAAACTGCATGGAACCCACTTGATTTGGAACAAATGACCATTAATATTACTTAACATGCCAGCTTGGCATAGATAATGGAACATTACGTAAAACGTACTTTTTTTCTGAGAACTAGACGCATGCTTCCCAGGGTTTGGTTTCTCGAAGTTATAAGGACTCGTAGCTATATCTAATACATGGGGATCGTTCACTTATGAGAGCGCTATGGTCTCATATTGGAATTAAGAACTTTGAGAAACGATACCCTGGTTTGAAAATAGTTACACAAATAAGTAACGCACATTCACCACGTTTCTTCTAACAGGAAGTGGACATCGTAGCGGCCGACCTGACGATCACTCACCACAGGTCAGAGGTCATTGACTTCGTGTACCCAATAGTGAAGGCCGACTCCATGGATATTATATACCGGAAGAAGCCCGCCACAGGGAAGGCATTCTTCCTCCTAATCGGGCCGCTGAGGACGGAAGTGTACGTCGTATTTCTCGCCGTCTTTGCTGCAACAGTCATCGTATTCGCTCTGCTGGAGAGCTGCGGGAGGTTCTCTGGCAAGTTCATGCTAAGCAGAGGGTGCTGGTCATGTCTGCGGCGAGCCAAGTGGGACAGCTGGGAGTTTATCGGGTCGCTCCTTAAACAGGGTTGGTACCTAGGTGGTTAAATACTAACAACATCCGCCCCGGCATCAATGTTCGCGAAAGTTACATTTCTGACGCGATATTTATAGGATGCGCTGACTGTACAGTATAGTGGCAATGCAGATACCATCCTTGGTCTGTCAGTACTAGCAGGTGTTCGCAGATTTTCAGCAACATTCAGCGCTAAGGATGGTGCGGGTTCCCTCCTGCCCTAAACTGCCAAGTCGTGATGTTGGTGAAATAATCTCGAAAGCGACTCTAAACCCCAATTTATTCTCACAATACATAAAAGTCCAAACAAGACAATGTGACAATACATAAATAAATACAATATATCAGGAGAAGATATTGACAAAAATATGGCATCCTATATTTATGTCGCTCCATACACTTTGCATCTGATTAATTATAAATTATATTTGAAATTAATTATTTAGCATACAGTAAGCACATTTTGCATTAAGGGTTTCAAAGGATTCCACGTACAGACGCTGGAAGAGTCGTGTTGACTGCCTGGTGGGTCTTGACTATGGTGATCACTTCTGTGTACAGCGCCAATCTCATCGCGTCCCTGTCCTCGCCACCAGGGAAGATAACTCTGTCCAGCATTGACGAGCTCACCGACAGTGACTACACCATGGGCATGGTGACAGTCGGCACATCCTTTGATACAATGAAGGTAAGCATGCTAGAATCCTTTGCAACAATTAGCGTAAGAATGTTGGAACCCTTTGAAACAATGAGGACAGGAATGCTAGAATCATCTGAAACAATGAGGGTAAGAATGCTAGAATCCTTTGAGACAAAAATGGTACGCATGCTGTAGCTAGAATCATTTGAAATAATGAAGGTAGGAATGCTAGAATGCTTTAAATCAACTAGGATTAGCATGCTAGAATCCTTTGAAACAATGCGGGTAAGAATGCTAGAATCCTTTGAAACAATGAGGGTAAGAATGCTAGAATCCTTTGAAACAATGAGGGTAAACATGCTAGAATCCTTTGAAACGACTATGGTAGACAACTAAACATGCTAGAACAGTTTCTTATTAAAAGAAACGTTAGGACATACCGCTAGGTCTAGCCGTCAGCTGACTTTTATCGGAGACTCAGAGTAAAGGCTCGTTCATACATAACGCGTGCTGCGACCGCAACTGTTGAACGCATGGTTTTCAATTGATTTGCTGGACCGCAGGGCCGAGAACTGTTTCAAAGTGAAGAGTTCACGTGTTTCTATAAGGAGCGATCCGTTGCGGCGAAAACGCAGCAGGAACCACTGCGGTAACCGCGTTAGGTCTGAACGGGCCTTAATTAGCAGCCGAATCTTTGTTTTACTGTGCTGATATTACTAGAACTATTTCAGTAAATGTGTGTGTGTGTGTATCTGTTATGCAGAGATCTAAGAGACCAGAGATACAGAGACTCTTGGCTAAAATGATGAGAGACAACGAGACGAATCCAGTAATTTTTAGTAAGGACCGCAACGTACAAATGGCTAGCGTGCTTCAGGGCACGCATGCGCACCTACTGTACCGCGCACTGGCGGCCAGGTATATGTCTCAAGACTGTCTTCTGGCTTTGATTGGAGAACCAGTCACGTGGGCTGAAGAGCGACTGTCCTTTGGACTGTCCAAAGACTCCCCGTTGAAGACAGATCTAAATAGAATGTAAGTTATACAGATAATATCAATCGTTAGAATTCATTATGCAGACTGACATACCATAGTACTGCTATAGGGCAGCGCATAATTTACCATCTCGAAACCCCAACCAATAATGTCTACATAACATCCGTCAAATGCGGATGATAAATTATATTTTGCCCAACGTCCAAAATTCTCATTTCGTGAATATGGTATCCAATATTTTAAAGTATATTTTCACTTATATAGATACATTGACAAACACGCTATTGATATTGCAAATTAAATGTAGATACTCAATACTAACCAATGTAAATTACTGGTATTACAGAATGTATAAAATGGCAGAGAGCGGCGTCTTGGACACGCTATGGAAAAAATGGACGACTGCGCGGAACTCCACTGTGTGTGCTGTAGACAGGAACGTAGATGCCATAACTCTGCGAGAGGTCGGAGGTGGGTTTTTAGTGGTGTGCGGAGGAATAGGGTTGTCTCTCTCGGCGCTTCTCGTCGAGCTGTGGTGGCGATTCCAGTCACGTCACCTGTGACATTTTCTCGGACAGAAGTTATCGTGAGGTCAATATTCCATACTGCCAGAGTACGTCTGTTGCTTTCCTGTACATATACCGAAGGTATACACAGCCCGACAACTCACAGACATGGCAGTGATGTTCAAAGCGGTGTCCGTTGGCTTTGTGTTTAATGAACGTGTCAGTAATATCATGCAGACTAACTTGAAATTCGTAGAACTTTCTTAACGCTGTTTGCTAAAGATGCGCGTAAGATTTTATATGATAAACTGTTCCTATTACACGTATCCCAAGGTATAGCAGGCGTGAGTTTAATTGAACATTGACCACGACAACCGACATTGAAAGAGTTTTCAAAAGTCTTCATGTTTGTTACCAATGAAAATTACATTTTACATCACGAATTAAATGTTGTCCATGTGTGTAGATGACAATTAGAACAATGTATGTTTCTACTGAGCAGCTATATACTCCCTTATATACTCCCCAGGGAGTTGAGAAGGAACATTGAGTGGACGCAGCTGAATTGACCGGGGATAATAATGTGGCGCTTAGAACATGTCTTAGGGGGTAGATTTGGCGCATTATAAGTGGCCTATACAGTTATGATGTTACATAACGTTACTACGGGTATCGTATTTGATTCCTCAATTGACCTCGACCAGTACAATGAGTACAGCCAGCGACTGCAATATGATAGCAATAGTCGTTACTGGATCTGGAGAGTTCAAACCATACACCCCAATACTTGAAGTGCGACCTTCGTGGTCCGGCCAACGAATAAATATATTGAATTTGCATCTTTGTTTAATTATTTAAATGCTCTTCGTGGTTTAACATCAATGCATCTTTTGGAACTCCTACAGAAGTATCATATCGTATCATATCAAGGTCATGCGTTTCCATGGAAACAAGACAATACAAAAAACAATCTGCTCAATAGAGTCCTGAGAGTGTTCAGGTAGTGTACAGTATGCGCATCGTGGATACTTCAGATGGTTCTGGATAATTATTCGTAATTCATATCTCCTGAAATGGTCTCCGTGCACGCTTTCCTGTTGTTCACATATAGCTTGGCCCGGGCTGGTGGTAGCGCAATGGTACAACGTTTGGACTTAGGAGGTTCAATCCCGCCCCGAGCGCCCGGCATCAATGTCTGTGATGGTTACATTTTCACACGCGATCTTGATATGATGCCATGTCTGTGTCGTAACAATATACCACGTATAGTTACCATATTTTGCCTGACAGTACCAACCGGTGCTCACAGGTTTTCATTGCAACATTCATCTGGCATTAACTGACACTTGCAAGCCGTGATATAAGAAGAAGAAGAAGCTTTATGTAACGTATAGGTTTTGTATATAACAAAAACGTTAGCTATGTTAAGCTATTATTCCGACAACTGAAAAGAATGTTAAAAGTGGATATAAACTCCAATTTAAAAAACACACCATGTAAACCTTTACGTGCGTGTTTTATTTGTGAGTACCGCCGATTGATCTCCGAGTATCACATTGCACTTTACAAGCCACGTGAGTATAAGTGGACCGGAAGCATACACCATAGAGACTTCAACTATCTTGTCCTGTGTACCCTTTCACAAAGCTTTCATATCCGCTAAGAGACCATAGCACTCTCTCTCTCATTGAGCTATCGGCAGTGTATTAGCTGTGGTTTCTTAGCGGATACGAGATCTTCTTGAAAGGGCATGCGATCATAAATAGTTGATACCAATATCGACCCAGTGTCTAGTTAATCCCACTTTAAAGTACTTTCACTGGCCATGGGATTTAGAATAATGCTTCAGTAATTTGGAATTACAATGTATACCAGACATGTAGGTAAGCGTAATTAACAATCAACTTCATTAATCAATACTAGGAAGATATCAAGGCGTCAGTTTGAACATTTAATAAGAGACGCCAAATTAGCCTAGGCAACAGTCAAGATCGTGCAGAAGAAGATCCTGTATATAATTAGGGTTTGTTGGTAACGTTTCTTTGTCAAGAAAATGAGTATTCAGAATTAAGATATATCAATGCTATAGCATTTCTCATAAGATACAACATAAGAACCATCGAGTAAGATAATGTATCTTGTTCAAAGGCATGCCAACACTATTACATTTTAAATATAAAAATAGACTTTGTTCAATAAAATATGATATTTGGGATATGTACAAGCCTTAAAAACTAACAAACAGAGAGAGAGAGAGAGAGAGAGAGAGAGAGAGAGAGAGAGAGAGAGAGAGAGAGAGAGAGACAGAGAGAGAGACAGAGAGAGAGACAGAGAGACAGACAGACAGAGAGATAGAGATAGATGCAGGAGAGAGAAAGCGATGATGGATATGTATGTAAAGAGAAAGGAGATATAGTCAAAGACAGAAAGGGAGTGAGAGAGAGAGAGAGAGAAAAAAAAAACAATGGATGCGGCGTAAGAGCAGGCACAGTATCCGGGTACCGAGGATGCGTCTCATGGACATCAAGTCCTCTTGTTTAGTGTATATGCATGTCGAAGACGTTCCGCCAGGAGAAGAAGGCATGCTAACGCGAGCCCGCATCCAACAAGTATAAACATTTCCCTCAGTTTCTTCATTGTGATAGGCTCCGCTCCACTTCGGTTGTCGTCCTTAGTTGGCTTCCCCCGGCCACTGCTAGTACACATGGATTCGTCTCGTACTGTGTTATACTTCTTCCACCATGTGTCGAGAATCCCGCTTTCACGTAAGTCTGACACACTGCAATTGATAATCCGGATGAAGTATTATTGAATACTATTATTCAGTGTTCACCTGTTCCAAAACCTTTTACCTTCAGCATATAAGGATCCTACAATTACCGGTATATAAGGCGATATTTTCCATACGTTCAGTATGTAAGTACGATCTATGTAAATGTATGCATACATAAAACAGCTGGGTATCCTAAGAGACGTCACGAGAACTACTATATATATGCTGAATGGATCCGAGAGAGTGAGTGAGTGAATATGGAGTTTAACGTCGTTGCGGGAATCTTTCACCCATTTGCGACGATTGGATCCGAGAGGATATGATACTAATTGAAGCTTCTCCCAGTAGTTGTCAACAATTGCTTCTAGTTTTATAATACCTAAAACTATTACCTATGCTTATGAAATAATCTAACCTGTACAATGAGCAAATAAAATAAATAAAACAAAACAAACAAACAAATATTTTTAAATTAAAAAGTTTTGTTTGTTTTATAATCGTCATAATTTCCCGTGCTACTTACACCTTTTCAATATCCCTTTTGAATGGGGACTGTTTAGGAACTGCAAATGCCAACTGTTCCCACGTTACTTGCTCCTTCAATACGCTCAGGTCACAGTCTTCCGCCAGGTATCTGTCAGCCACAGAACGGTAGGTTATTAAAGCATATTTCTCCGTGGTAACCTTTCGCATGTACTCTTTTACAGTCAGTTTCCCACCTTCTTGTTTAATTTTCTCCCGTAGTCCGCGCAACTCGGGCCGACCACCGGTATAGGTCTGTGGAAAGGAATTGTAATACTACCATGAGAAACCAAGTCAAGTATTCATAGCTACAGGTGTGATTGAGCATAGTGCTTGTATAGACATTTCAGTATATTATTATATTATGTATTATGCAGATGTTACTGAAGCCAGGAAACCGGTCCAGTTTCCGGTCCATTTAATATACTCGGTTAAATTGCTCCGACTGCTTCGTCGAAGCAATGCACGACACCGTATATTATAGCATGATATGAAACGACATTGCAGTTAACTTATCAAGTATTGTATTATAGTGTTGCATACCAATCTTGAATATAACATCGAGAAACATTGATTTGTTGTCGTAATTGTTCGGTATATATCGTAATTGCTCGATCTAAGTTATACTGCGTCAGAAAGGAAGCTGGCAGCCAATGAGATTGTCTGTCCATACCAAGCACACTATAGCAATGTCTTTATTATATAATTATGCACTCCTCAGATGTGCAAACAGGATTTGATAATACGATATCTGATTGACTAATAAAAGAATTCACGAAAGGTCATCGCCAAAAAGAAACAGCATGGGCAGGACATCGTACTCAAAAGATTTCGTAATCTCAGGGCCAGATTATGTAGCACCTCAAGTATAGTACGCGTTATGCCAAGGTCCCTCAGAACAACAGTATAATCGCTGTCCACAAGCCCAGCGATGTCCGTGAAAGGATGACGGCCCGTTCTGGCAGATAGGGAAGCCACCAGCTTTGCACAATATGCTACAGTAAAACCCATCACAAGTAGCAACCACGACGTCAGCAACACTTTACCGGCAAGTGTCTTTGGATTCTCGGTCAAACCTTGAAACACAACGGCAGACATACTTATTATATGTATTAGGCTGTACTACAAAGTGTTAGATATGTTATTGCACCTGACTATTATTCCTATGGGGTAAGGAAATTATATTACTAAACTTAGATATTCAGTCAGTCCATTAAATAACGATTTGTTCAAAATTGGACTATCTGATAGTGCTTCATGTCC
>JAUTBZ010015121.1:0-20051 GCA_032361785.1 Lepetodrilus galriftensis
CATAAAACGTCATGTGACGTCATAGCCTGAGTACGTTGGGTTGAGTAAGCTATGACGTCACATGACGTTTTATGAACGAAATCCTGAGTCGAGTATGGAGTCGTACTCGGGAAAGTTTCGTAATCTCGGGGCCAGTAGTCTGTACGTACATCGAGACCTACGTCATCTTCTGGGTATAAGTAAAAGCACAGACTACAATTGTCAATACGACCCTTTCGTGAGAAGCGGGCCAATAGCCTGAATAGGGTCCGTAAGTTGACACGAGATATCCCGAGATTCATTAACGATATCCCATTGTGACCTCACAGGAAAACGTCGCGATTCAAACGTTATTCATAGCAAACATCGAATGCCTTCCCGTCACCGGAAATGACCCCGACGAGACTTACTAACCCTATATATCGTCACTGCCTTGTTAAAGTTCGTCTGGTGAATACAGATTGTCTCCAAGCAATAGATGAATACGTGCAAATCCTCATATAACGTTGAGTGAATTATGTTTTAAACGACTTCATAATGAACATGAAGTGTACTGTTAAAAAGAGATGTCAAATCGTTCTCACTGATAAGTATTGCCAAGTCGCAGTTCAGATCTTGGTTTCAAAAGTACATAGTTATAACACCTCGCAATTATACCACTACTGTTGTTACAGGAGTTAGAAAAGCTTTTTATAAAATTAAAATAATGAGTTTCAACTAACAGCATTGTATTTAAATGTTAACTTGAGGTTAACTGCGTCAGATTGACATAATTTACAAATATCTCGACGCCTGCTTTAGAATCGTGATTTTTTTTTACATCAAGGACATGTGAACTGAACGAAACAATAAAGTATGGTCAATTAATGCTTTTCTTTTCTCTCAAAATATTGCCATCGAAAAATAGGACATAGAGTAAACCCAAATCGTATTCTAAACATGTTATGAGATATGATGGTTAATAATGGTTATAGCAGCCAATTGAATACACATGTATCTGCTTAGATTTGTGATTTACCGGTATGTCCGTCAATCTTCCTGAACAACCTTGAAGATTATGGCATTGTATATAACACAACTCCATGTATGTATGTATCCATCCATTCATTCATGCCCCTCGCCATAAATAGCTACATCATTAAACTAGTACTGATCATGGTCGCAAGAAGGTCGTTTGCCACAACACATGTCTATGCGTTGTTCAACAATGGTCTGTCCTTGGCCTTGATGAGTTGTCTTCAAAGTCAGAGATATCTGCGTTTTTATAAATTCATGTCAACCGGAGTTGATTGAAACAAACCATGGTGGACATCCGTATACGTAAGCACAGAGGTTTGTGTTATTATATAGCTCGAGATGCCTCTGTTCACCCAGCAGAGAATGGGTACCCGGAAGGATGAGATGGACATGTGAATGATAACCTTGTAGCGCTGGAAATGACAGCTTGGGTTGTATACTCCCCAGAGAGTTGAGGAGGAACACTGAGTGTACACAGATCCATTGACCAGGGATAATAATGTGGAGCTTAGAACATGCCTTAGAGGCATAATGTGGCCTAGTAGGCTGGCCTAATATTATTATTAGTAGTGGTAGTGGTAGTAGTAGTGAACAATTTCTATGATTATGTCCTGAGGGGATATTGTCTGAGGGTATCATGTCCTGGATTTATTAAAATCACCTAATTTTTAGTCGAAAACTTAATTTTTCAATACAATTTCACCATCATCTATATTTTGTGTGTGTTTGTTTCCAAATCTAATTGATGAGTTAATGTTTATTCTTCTGGTGACTTTTGAACATTGATCCAATTTTTTTACAATATATTGTTAATTATTGTGAATGAGGATACATGTATACTAATCAACAGATAATTGTCCAGCAGACAGATCAAATCTGCAACAGACTGAGCGACACTCTCATGTTTTGGTAAAGAAGGAAAAATATAAGCATGAGACAGAAACAATTGTATGTGTACAGTGTGGACAGTGTACCGTTGTTCTGTCTTGTGATGTAAATATTGATGTACCAGTACAGGAAAACAATGCTTTTTGTTTCTGAGAACATCACTTTTCAGTAACAATCTAAACCAATAACTAATTCAAGACTAATTGTTATCCCTTCCAATAACTATTATCATAATCTTGAATAGTTGCACATTTCTGTTGATTCATGTAATGCAAACATCTACATCCCTATTGTGATTCCCTATTGTCATACATTATTGTTAAATATCGAAAAATACACAGAAAATAAGTCCTTATAGAATGGTTAATTATTTTTTATTAGATTATTCCATCATTTCACAAACAATAAGTTTATTCAAGATTTTATTTATTCAAGATTTTATTTATTCAAGATTTTATTTATTCAAGATTTTATTTATTCAAGATTTTATTCAAGACTTTAAATTTATTAAAATTAATAAATAAAGTTACCATAATAAAAAGAAGAAAATCGAACAGTAAACATCTTTTCCAATGAATAAATATTTTTCAATCGGTGCATTTAATGTCATTATAAGAGTTAACACTTTACAAGTCATAAAGACATTACAGAACTACTCAACTATTTATCTTTGCTGTAGAATACCTGTTGAAATAAACTCACAGGTGTTAATCCAGTCAAATATTAACGAGACTACCTCCGTGAACCTATCGTGTAGTGATAGCCATGAGACTGTGCGTCTCCGCTCCGCACTAACTGACTGAAGCGTTAATACTCCAACTGGAGTAAGGGTTAAACCTGTACTTGCCTCTCTGTACAGAAAGGTAAAGACCGATCGACTTAAGACAATGGTGGTCATTAGGGGGGTGCTATTGTATTAGGCGGAATCTCGTCATGGAGTTGTTTTGCGTATCAGACGACCGGCTCCAATTTGATAGGATGTATGTCATGTTGAATAATTACTGGTTGGAAATGATGCAGTGATTATATTTAATTCAGTAGGATTAAACTCATCTTTAATTATGGTAAATCAATCCAACAACTGAGCATTCATTTGCGATAATCAAATTAATAAAGTTAAACGTTTACTTCACACTTATTTACCAATTCTTGATAATTAACTTACTTGTTGTTTTGGAAAAACATAATGGTGACTTTACACCTGTACACATACCGTATATATAATATAGATAAATATATAATTAAAAATTAAAAATTAAAAATAGTAATGGAATGGATTGCAATACATGTAATAACTTTTATTTTTAATTTCATTACTAGCTATTTGCTAACAGATACATGATAATTAAACTTTCCACATCAATAGTTAAATATTGGCAAGTGCACATTTCAGTGACAATTATTGAGTTTAATTCTTCAACAGTTTCAATATTGATTTTGAAAAGAAAAACACACACTTACCAATGACAATATTTGAGTGCACATCACAACTTGTCACCAGCGGAGTGAATGCTGTCATCAGCTTCCATTATTAATGAATTAATGAGTTAATTGCTGGTAATTAAAGAAGTACTGTCAGAAACTGCAACAGGTTGCAAGACATGACTCTGTTTTTCTAATAAAAGTTTGCTCCGACAATTGAAAACCATCTGTGACTAACAAACACTAAAACTAACATAATGATTACTGTTTTCCTAACATATTTTAAATATTTACAGAAAAATGTTTGTTTGGAATACAAATGTTCATAGATTTAAGACACTTATGATATTATTATATACTGTGATATGACAGCAATATCACATTAATTTAAGTAGCATACCATATGGTATGAACATTTTATTAAAAAAGCATTTGCATGTAATTTTCATCCGCGTATCCAACATATTTTCTTCTTGTATACAGAATTTTAACCAAATGATACTCTACTACCATTTAAAATTAATTTTAATCAATGTCACTTAACTTTGATTGAAAAATATATACTTCAATATCGTAATGATGCTAAGCCCTGCATTAATACTCTTATATATTTTCTCTTCTATCAAGGTATAATAAACTTTAAGGTGCTAATTTCACAGGAAGAATAAAAGGCCTCTGCTACAAATCTTGGGATGTTTTGACAATCACTAGACGCGCCGTCTCCGAGATAACCAGATCAGATTGGAGTACAGCTTAACTGTGGCAGTGAATCTCTTAACAGTTGGTACTTGCTCCACTATGGAGAGGGTTAAAGACCCTTTGATTAAAACAATGAAGATCGTTAGTGGAGACTTTTGTTTAAAAGTGTAATCTCGTCTTGGTGTTGTCGTGTGCATCAGACGATCGGGCTCCGATTCAATTGGATGAACGTCAGTGGCAATTGAAATTAGTAAAATATTACCGTAGGAATAAGTTATTAAATCTGTGCTAATGAATTGATGATCTATGATCAGTGGCTTAAGCCTTGTTAACTTCAATCATTTGAACATGTTCTCCACAGGGAATAATAGCATAGTGTCTACACTATTACACTGTATCATAATTATATTTATTTGTATATATTTTTTAATTTTTTATTTAGTATAAATATATTTCATTCACAATAAATCGGGTACAAGTTATGATTCACAATAAATTGGGTACAAGTTATGATTCACAATAAATCGGTTACAAGTTATGCCAACATAGGAATAAAAAAAAAACACTCCTGAAATATTTACATATTTAACCCTCTACCTGCTAATAACAATTTCTGCCCTAGACATAATAATTCGATTGAAACCAGTAGCAAGGTGGTTAACTTTATGAGTACAGTCTAGCCCTGTAGTCACTGATTAACATTGGTTAACACTGGCCAATGATGTTATTAATGACGTCATTATAGAGTGAGAGCTGCCATCGTTAATGTACTAATTGATGGCTGGTAATTGAAGAGAAGCTGAAAGGCTGCGCAACAGGCTGGCAGACATATCTCTGTTTTAATAACAACAGGTTGAGGAGACAATCGAAAATGTGTCGAATCTTCCAATATTATTTTCTCTGTAATGTAAACTTATAAATAGAAATGAATTGGCAGCAAAATATTTATTCTGTGGAACAACATTCAGAAGCCTCCAGAACTGAACGAAGCAATATAATTTAAATATTTTAATCAATTTAACCCTCTCCATGCTGAAGGCAACCTGAAATGCCCTAAAGAGCAGTGGCTGTGCCTAATCCAGCAAGGAGAGGGTTAATACTACCTGTAGAAATTATATTGAAATTGTATATTTTTAAAATGTAAATTTTATTTTGTGATTAATATTTATTTAATTTCTACTTCAAAGGCTGAACAAAAAAATATACCATATAGAATATATTCTGACGAGTAGCTTTACTTCCGATTTAAATTAACAATTCTAAATTTTCTTCATTGTCACATTTTCAAATGAAAAGAGTTGTAATAATACAAAGATTTATGAATCAGTGGAAATTAGTGTCAATTTAAGAATTCAAAAGTTTAGATTTGTACGTAATTCGGATATTACATCAATACTCAATCCACAAGTGAAAGATCTATGTTGAAACACACACCTTTGGGCCATGTAGGTGTTGGGCCATAAGCAGATGAAGGAATTTGGGCCACAGATCCTGCGATGTTTTGACAATCACTAGACGCACCGTCTCCGATATAACCAGATCAGATTGGAGTACAGCTTTAACTGTGGCAGTGAATCTCTTAACAGTTAGTACTTGCTCCACTATAGAGAGGGTTAAAGACCCTTTGATTAAAACAATGAAGATCATTAGTGGAGACTTTTGTCTCCAGATGTAATCTCGTCTTGGTGTTGTGTTAGACATCAGACGATCGGCTCCGATTCAAGTGGATGTGTGTGATATATTAAACTTATTAAAGGAATTAAGTATTACTGAATGAATCGTAGTAATGAAGATGATTTGCATTTGTAGATATTCTGATTCAATTAGTAGTGTTAATTTCAGGTGCAAATCTTTTAAAACTTTATATGCATATAATATTATTTTGTGGGGTTCTTTTTTCTTTATCTATGTAAAATAATAGAAATATTGAAAATAATTACAAACATTTATTATAGATTCAATATACAAAGATATACTAAATAAATGATTACTTTCAATAAATACAGTTGTACAAATGTTTTGGTAGGGTAGGAACTATTTACACAATCAGTGAAAAATTGTGTAATTTAGAGTTACAATGCATTGTAGATCTATCAATCATATCCATATATTCAATAAACAGTTGCACATGATTCTATTTTTACATTTATTCTTATTAGAATGGATTGATTTTATGCCTTACAAGTTACATTGCTGTGGCACCAATTTGCGACAACTACAATGCTAACTTATCATATAATTAGACATCTAAAATAATATAACAAGCATGAATATTAGAAAGATTTAACCCATATACACTTGAATTTTGCTGCATTTGATAAAAATACATAATCCCAATATTATCATATTAGATTGAATAATCAGTCACAGGTTATCTTCTCTATTTTGGATAAGATATAAATAGTATTTTTGTTCATACCGCCCCAAAAATTACATTTTATTAAAAAAAAATCTAATTGTTTCAAATTTAGAATCCTCAACAGATTGTGTTATATCAGTACTCAACTACTCAACATCACTACAAGTTCTTTTCATTCAAGGAATTACT
Organism: Lepetodrilus galriftensis; assembly: GCA_032361785.1. Lineage (NCBI taxonomy): Eukaryota > Metazoa > Mollusca > Gastropoda > Lepetellida > Lepetodrilidae > Lepetodrilus > Lepetodrilus galriftensis. The sequence goes on from JAUTBZ010015121.1 coordinate 6,554, forward strand.
TTGAAATCTACACCTGTATGTGTTAATCCAGGTAGATAAGCATGAATCAGCTGGTACGGTTGTGATAGCCACTAGACGTTCCGTCTCCAACAAAACTAGCACTGATCAAACCTGCTAAACCCCAAACCATACATGTAATCAACAATATGGGTAAATGTGAATGCCTTTTGATTAAACAATAGGGGTAATTAAGGATGGATATTTATCTCACCATCGGTGTATACTCAGACGATCGGCTCCAATTAAAGTGGGCATGAATATTGTATGTAAAAACTGTGATCTGTGCGTTAATAATGTGTTGATGTGTATTCATTGACGGTAAATTAGCAGAAAATTTAAATTGAAACAACAGGAAAGTGATTCAGAGATAGTGCTGAAATGGACATGTTACATGTAGAGTACTTATAAGTGGAAGAATCTTGAAAGTGGATCTAAACCCCAATTACAAAAAAATATATAAAATAAATATGGTAAGTCATGTGAAAATACAAAACCACATTTATTTATGGAACGGCTCCAATATTCAATTAAAAGAAATATGAAAATAAATGATATTTCTACATGAATTCAGTGAAATGTATAATAATGGAATCCAAATACATCTTTAACCATCATCCTGCTGAAGGCACCCTTATTAAGGCGACTTAAGTTGCCTGATAATTAACCCTCTCTCTGCTGAATTAGGCACATATTTATGGCATCTCTGGCTACCTTCAGCAGAGAGAGGGTTAAAGGGACTTACCCTAATATTTGTGTTGTAAGAGTTAACCTCTCGAGAAATGGTTAAATTAAAAATAAAAACTATAATGGATGTTAAATGGACGCTACCATACCATGAAAGTTGAATTTGTTGTTATCAATGAACAGAATAGAATCAACACGGATAAAAAAAAAAGTAAAAATTTCTTCAACATTTCTTCAAAATTTCTTCTTACCCAATCCCAGACATGCAGAAATCAAATGAAAGATATTTGTAAGTTTTACTAATGTTTACAATTTTATTCCCAAGCCCCAAATGTTTGTGATGTACTGTGGTAGGTACCCTGTGGTATATGATCAAAGACAGGGCAGAGCTTGGGTGTTTGTATAGAGGAGCTTGCCGTGCACACAGCAATTTCTCATATGCTTGCTCATTAACTATTTAATGAATAGGATGGTATTCTAAATAAACAAACTATCTAAATAAACAAAAACTTCAAAGGCCTTCTTTTGTACGCTAACAGAACCAACTTAAATCTCTGGAATATGTTTGGAAACAGGCAATTTTATTTCAAAATATTATGACTATTTGGTTGTGTACTGTTTATTGTTTATATCCATTTAGGTTTACCGGTTTTTCTGACTGAAGAGAGTTATTGGTGATGTGATGTTTAACCCTCTCCCTGCTGGATTAAGTCCAGACACTGTTTGTCAGGGCATCTCCAGTTGCTTTCAGTGTTGAGAGGGTTACAATGGAATTGGCCATATTTTTTGAATATGGATTATAGAACTGAATTCTACCACACAGTTTATTACTTTCAATGGGATAATTCATATGAAAACACAATATCTACACTTGTAATGTATTTAAGTTCAACTATAGAATCCTGGCTCCTGGCACAAAATTTTAACTTTTTCAATTATGAACAAGCATGACTTTTATTAACAGTTGTCTGCAAAACAATGGATCTTTAATTAATATTCAATAATTCATTTTAACATTACAATAACCTCTCCAACAATTCAATTCAACATAAAAAATCCATTTCCAAGAACCCTAAAAAATGAAAGAAACAAAATGTCAATTAGCTGTCATTAATTAATCAAACCAAAAATCAATATCTCAAGTATAACTGAAAGATTTATACTTTATTTACATTCTCAACTGTGACATGTTTTGCCACACGTAAACAGATGGTGTTGAAATTTTCTCCGAAAACTCCACGACCAGAGCCTAAAGTAATCAGACTGACCGCATCACCCTGCCTCACCCCCCTCTCCACCAACCACCTGACCCCCCTCCGCCTCCCCCTGGGGGCCCTCCACCCCCCCTCCCCTGGACCTGACTCTCAATCAATAACTCTGTATGACAATACAGCCAGGTCTCAACCAATCGGCAGGCCAGGATCCTCCGTACACCACCCCAATTTGAACAAAGAGGCGGGATTCATTTGTCTGTGACAGTTATGGCAGGTTGAAAATTCTACTGTTTACACCTGACTGACCGAGCCTCCACCAAGCCTCTGAGCCTCTTTCATCATGTAGAGGAACCACACAGAGAGGCCGAAAGCATGAGTAAAAAGCTCTGGGTGAGATAGGTTCCTGTCAGTCCGAATCCAATCGCAGAGATCGCACACCCGGTCCCAGCAGCTATCCTGAGAGTAGCTCATTGTACATCCACATCAACGACACACAGCCCTATCCATTGGGACCTTCCCAATCTATTGGGTCCGCATCAGATATTGGGTCCAAGCTTGAGTTGTGATCTTAGCCGTCAGTGTGATCCAATTTCTCCTCTGGGTGCAGGACTCACAGGACGAGCATCTCTTGTGTTGTGACAGGCTAGGGGTATAACTGTGGATCCCTGACCCATGCTGGACTCAAACCTCTGTGTAGTAGCTGAGAGACATACGTATGTAGCTATACCTGGATATCAACATTTATATATGAATCATGATTTTGGGAGTTGACAACATCGCTTCAAAAGAGGCCAGCCAGCCTGATGCTTGCAGTAAGTGTAAATACTTATGTTTTATGTTGTATATACTGTCATGTGTGTGCAGTACATGTATGAATGCATAAACACGAGTTAAGGTTACTGACAGTATGAGTATAATATTTATTTACATTAGTCTTTCAATATTTTATTTTGTTTACAAATGCTATTTTTGTTCTTATTATTTCTTATTCTAAATATTTAAAAAAAAATAATAATAATCGTAAATCAACAGTGTAGACCTTTAATTATATTTAATACGGTAGCTAATGCACATACATTCATGCACATGCATACATCACACACACATACACACATGCATGCACACACATTACACACATGCACATGCACACACATATTACACATGCATGCACACACCCGCAAACACATGCATGCATGCACACACACACACACACACACACACACACAGACACACACACACACACACACACACCACACACACACACACACACTTTGGATGGTTGGATAACCAATATTAATTCATCTCTAAATCATATATTAAATTACAATAAATTTCAACTTGACATGCTCTAACAATTTCAACCCAACTACAATAACAAATAAAATAAAATAATTCCCATGGGAAACTCAAGAAATCAATAAATCAGAAATTTTAACTTTCGAATGCCATTTTTTTTGTGATTCTTCATCACTGGACGGTAGTTAACCACGGAGGAGTGTGCCCCTCACAAATCTCACCGGCATGCTTGACCCTTGAGCTGTCAACTTGTGATAGATTAACCCTCAGGCTGCAGACCAGTACAATATATGACAACATGATTGCACTACTGGACAAGTTGTCATTGAACACTTGGAACACTTGGAACAAGTCACCTCCTAAATCAGCCAAATTTATTGCTGCTGAACATCTTCGTGAATAAAATTCCTTGCTCGATTTCGGAACCGAAAAAATAAATCCATGAAAAGTGTCACCTGAAAGTCAGAGATCTTGGCGACTAATATGGAGGTTTATGAGTTAATGATATATCTATTGCAAGGGATATCAGAATAAAGAGATAAAGGGTTAAAAGCCTAGGGGTAGCCTTAAGTGGGGTAGGGGATTTCTAGGCCTGAGGACTGGTCCCTATTATATCATGGAATAACACAATTAACCCTATCAACAACAGATCCAGGTGCTGATCACACAATGAGTGGTCATAAACTCTCATATTTCAATAGATGTTATCACCAATTATGACACCGGCTAAATATTTTCATCATCTTTGCCAACCATGATCAGAACGGAATGTGTGTGATGTGTGATGTGTATACAAATATCGTAAAGCTACAATAACGTTTAACATTGTCTTTCTTCCCACACCTTTGAATAAAACAGTTACCATATCTAGTTTTTAATCAGAATGTTATGTTTAATGAATCTGTTTTGAAAATTAATAATATTTGGGTATATATTACAAATACAATGTTATAAAATGTATGAATGTATGTAATACATACTGATGTAGATAAAGAGTAGTATTGGGATATGAACAAGTTTAGGACACATGGTTATTTAAAAGAAAAAATAATTTGATAAATATGAAATGTATTTTTTACAAAGGCATCACAATTTTGTTCTAGACAATATAGATCATGATATAGGGGCTACAAAGAAAGGTACTGCATTACAACAAGCCATAGTTTGCCTATAACAACAATGATGCCCACTTGACACATAAATCCATATTCTTTGCACGGCCATCAGCAATGGACCATCAGAAACTGACCGGCCTGCTTGACCCCTCTCACCCTGGCTAAACTGTGGTGGGAAATTCAAATCACCTACAAATTTCACGGCTAACACAGAGATGTTTATAAATATTCTAGTCACGAACTACCACTGTGACTGAAAAAGTCATTTATTTACCCCTCGCTCATCACGCATGAAGGAAACCCGCTGAGCTGTGAAACCGTCCAGCTTCGTACCCATAACCTTCCCATAATTCGAAAAAGTAACCATCCTTTTCTGATGCTTTCTTTGAGGAATGGTAATAAACTATCAGCAGGTATAGTTTATTGCAACTTACCACGACAGCATGTTGTTTGCTGTATAGCGAGGGTTTGCTAACTTTGCTGTATAATGAGGTAGTACTCTAGTTATCACCTGCTGGTTACAGGACCACATTTTTCACCTGTTAATTTAACACTTATGGTGGCAGTGTTATCTCTATATAACAAGCCTACTTTTGAATTCAAATATATTAGGTCACCACGACCAAATCTAAAAATAGGACTTAATACAAAGACATAATAAACATAATGATCCTCAGATGTTTCAATTGTCCTTTTGAAGATGAATATTAATATTAAGTATGTTTATTCACACGATTTTCCTCTCAATAACCACGTCCAATATATCAAAGTCATTCATAAATAAATAGACTAAATATTAATTTAGTTCATCCAATTAAACAACTGAAAGATAATCAAGCGTATCCAATTAACATAAACAAAGATACTAAGGAATTATATCAATGTTATTAATGTATCTTTTATCAAATTAATTTGATTTTCCGAGATTACTCATACATGTTTTAATTAAAAGTTTATCTCATATTATCAACTTATCAAGATGTGATAGTCATAGTTCACTTATCAAAGCCAGAATTATTTCACCGTCTTCAGATCTCTATTGCAAATATTCCAAGACTCGCAGCCAAATCTCTAGGGATATCTAAGACATGTAAGGGAAGAGGGAAAGTTATAACAAGTTGGAATTAGCAATAGCTTCTCCAACAAACTCAATAATAACTCTTTCAATTAAAAATATAAGACTTGCGTCAAAACTTGCAACCAAATCGCTAGGAATATTTAAGAGGTAGGGATTAAACAAGTTTGAATTGGCGATAGCCTCTCCAACAAACTCAATAAACAAACTCTTACAATTAAAAACATAAGACTTGGTCAATACCCACCACATTCAAATCTCTAGGGATATCTAGTAGGAGATGGAACAAAATTATAACAGGTTTGAATTGGTGATAGTTTCTGAAGAACTCTCAAGAATAACTCTTTCAATTAAAAATAAAAGACTTGATGAAAACCAATTCTCTAGGGATATCTAGGGACAGGACTATTTAAAACAAGCTTGAATAGCCTCTCAAACACTCTCAAGAATACGGTAACGCTTTTAATTAAAAATAACATTGGTCAATACCAACCAGATCCAAATCTCTAGGGATATCTAAGAGATAGTGCAAAGTTATAGCAAGTCTGAAGTGGCCATAACCTTCTCAAGCACTCTCAATAATAACTCTTTCAATTAAAAATGATTGTAATTATGCAAGTGGAGATTGTGTAACCAAAGGCTATGGCTAAAGTTTACTGATCAGCTTTAGGGGCCCAAGTGCCTATTTAAAGGCCCCATACCCGTTTAAAGGGCCCAGGGTATCATAGCCACAAGAAGCTAGAAGATGTGTGTACTCATTACTGGGTGTAAGTGTGCTTTAGGAATAGTTGACAAAACCGTTTGACCTGATTAAGGAACATCAAATGAAGCTGGCCCCTTCAATCTTAGAAAGGAGTCTAGCTTGACCCCTAACAGATAATCATCTCTCCCTTGGAGAAGTCGTGGGCAGCCATTAATTCTCTTCAGTTCATTAGGCTTTGGTAAACCAAGAACCGGGGCTGGGGCACCCAAGGGGGGTAGCCTTGAAAAGAATAGGGGAGAAAAAGTAAAACAGGAGCACAAAAGACCTTAGGGGCAATGTTTTCACAGAATGTGTCGACTTGATAAAAATCAAGACCTCAAACACGTCCCACAACAGTCATCAACCCACAAGCTTAAACATCATTATTTGTTGTGACATCAAGGACGGGTTTTCTGTCAATGAAAGTAAATAGGGATTATTTAATTTGAAGGCAAGGTTGTAGATATAGTTTGAAATATTGTATATCTCATTCTCTTCAAGTTTGGGGTATGTTCAGCCACCACGACTGGTGTTTTAAGCCATTAATTACAGAGCTACTGGAAGCAGACCGGTTTATTGGAGGAACTGCAACGTTCTGCGGGTCCCCAAGCACCAGTCTCCCTGGTCTGCTAATCCAAGTCTGGGTTTGAACCTGGTAATTGCAGGGTATTAGCTTCGGTGCGCTACCTCCGCAGAAATCAAAAGTTTATAAACATTTGTCTGTTCTTTGTTTGTTTAGTTAATGACAGACCAATGAAAAGATGTTACTCCTTGACTGCTTGTCTATTCTGATCCACATTGCAATCAGGGAGACTAGCGCTTGATGAGGCGCTTCCAGCCCTATTATCCTACATTTAACTTTATGATCCAATTTTGCCGTCTTTCCCTTTCGGAAACTCTTTTTATAGTATTGCCACACATGTTCACAATTACTTCCCATTGACAGTGAAAATAAAGTAAATGAAATAAAATTGGTTGGGTTCATAAAATTAAACTGGCTATGTTCATTCGACTCCAAATCTTTGCACCATCGGCATGTCTAGAAAGTATGGCCACTGGAAACTACAGTAAGTAAGTACACAATTCTAGTTCATCAATAGTCGTAGTGAAAGAAAATTTATTTTAAAAGACAGCATCATAAAAAAATATAAGTGTCAAAGTTAATTCAAAGTGAAAAACTAATCAGATTCAAATAATACGATATTGATCACCACAATTTAACTTTCACTGGTAGTCATCAAGTCGGAATGAAACCCAATGACGAGTCCAGCTACTTGTGACACTGGCCTTTATGGCTTTATCGCTCGTATACCACTTGTAAGTAAAGAGCCGTAACTGTGGTGCACATGGCGCCCCCTGGTGGTGGACATGCCAGATAGCCTCCCCTGCTGGGTGGAGTGTGGCAACACTATGGGCCCCACTATGAGCCCCACCGTGGCCCCCACTCAGCCATGTCAATCACCCACAGCAGCTTACAAGTTACAAGAGCAATGAGTCATTTGATTACAATTTCTCATTCCAGCAATAAAAAAACATGATTTTTGACCCATTCATTGCCCACGGACAGCAATTAATCAAGCTGAATTCACAATACAAGCTTACAGCTCAGGATGTGTGGATTCCGCATTTCAGTATTTCTATACCTTCGGTCAGCAATTAATCATATTTCATAGAATGTCTTAAGAATAGTATTTACTTGGCAATAAGGTCCCTGGACCTTTTTCAATGGTTTTTGTTGGACATATGTTTTCCTCCTTGACCCTCATTCCTACATCCCCTCTTACACATCCCCCCACCCCCTCCACCCATCCCCCACCCCTAGTCACAAGAACATCTGTGCAACAGGTACAAGTAAATTCATGAGAATGTCCACTTTCCCACCCAGTCCGGGGCTCTTTTACATAACCATTCCAATCCGCGTGGTCCAAGTGGCCCCTGCTAATGAGGAGAGCGTGCAGCCCGGGGGGGGGTGCAGCCAGCCCCACCCCCCTACTGAGATTATCAGGGTAATCCCCACCCCCCAAGGTTCTTGACAGAACCCAGAACAAGCCTCTGTCATAAGACCCTGGAACCCTCTCCTTGGTTCTGTCATATCTCGGGTGTCAACCCTTCCAGAACCCGTGACACAAGACTTCACTCTGCTAGTTTGTATTGACCTGTAGTCATTTGTCAGTTACCACCACCACAATGCTGTTACAGGGGCCTGATCCCGATTAATTACCAGCCAGTATGGGGTCCCGAATGAACCCGGGTCTAAATGAACCCAGTCAGTTTTCGTATCTTCAACTCTTACTTCACTGACCTTGGCTTGACAACTATCCTGGTCACGGGGGTCGACGATTTTTTTTTTTTTAAAAGGGGGTTTTCTGGAAACCTCTTGTTTTTCCAAGCAAGAGGGACAAAACTGTTGCTGCAACAGGACCCCTGCTAATTGGGGACCGGCAGGGAGTCCGAGAGGGATCATGAGGGGTTTCTATGACAGGACCTCAAAGTGGACAGGGAGAAGGGTAGAGGTCAGGGTCTAGGGAGGTCGGATCTCTGGTTTAGAATCCACGGACATGTCATGTGTCGGTTTGGATGGGAAAACAGCCTGTCAGGGGACTGGGATTAATTCCACATCTTGGGCCCACATGGGGAGACCAGACAAGGGGTCTCAGTCAGGAATGTCTGCTGTCCAGCTCTCGTCCACCTTCTTGGGAATGCAGGTCTACTCTTAAACACCCCAACAGGAAACGTGTTGGTCGTAATGTTAAACAAGTTGATCCAACCATGTGAGAAGAAAAGCTTTTCAAATCCAGCAGGAAAACATCTGAATTCTGGCCGTGTTTTCACATCCTGTTTCATTGCCGCATCTGTTCCCATCTACGTTGTTATGGTGGTTGCTAATTTGTTTGTTTAAAATACACATTAATTCAATTCAATTGTTAATGTAATTTGTGAACGTTTATTACTTCCGAATGTCATCTAATACCTGAGGATGCTGTATTCCTTAATATCCCAAACATAATTTATGGTTCTTCTCACAAGTATGAATTCAATGGATTATAGCCCATTAGGTGTCTTACATTGCAATTCAAATTCATGCCTACCACTTTAAGTCATTTCTTTCTATTTAAACAAAAATGTCAGCCTTTCCTCGTATAAATTCACGAGCGGTCATTAAATGCATTCAAGTATGTCCAAGCAAGAACCATAACGCCCACTGATGCATGATAATATTTTTACCACAAGACCCCCAAACAGAACCCCATTTCATACCTCATTAGAATTAACCAATGGATGTTAATTAGTCAGAACTTGTTGGGGAAAGCTGTATGAATGGGGTAATGAATGAGGGATGAGGGGGGTGGGGGTGATTGTGGTTATAATGACAATGACGATAATGATGATGATGATGATGATAATAATGAAGAGGATAATAATAATGTTGTTGTTGCTATTGTTGTTGTTATTATTATTGTTGTTGTTGTTGTTGTTATTACCATTGTTGTTTTTGTTGCTTCCAGACAAAATCAAGTTTCTTCGCACTAAAGAGAACATGCGTTTAACTTCTGATAGCGGCATGTTGGTGAGCCACAAGAACTTTCCCTGGCATTACCGGAAGAACATCAATGCCACAGTGACCCTGAAACCCCAACACGAGAGCAAGAGGAAGCTTTTCCTGATGGCACATCGGAAGGATATAGCGATGTATGATAGCGTGCGCATGTACGACTCCAATGGTGTGGTCAGTTTCACATCCATCAATGGTGCACTCTACAATGCCACAACCCCGGCTGGCCAGGCTGTTCGTATCCAATTTTTCACCAGTTCTGACAGCAGTGGCGCACAAGGCTTTGTCTTCTGCTACTACTGTAAGTAACGACTACTCTATGAAATTTAGTTGGCATATTTCGTTTTTATTTCCATAACGGGTTCGCATTTGTATTTAAAAAAATGTTTAAACATATGTTCTTTTTGTTAAACATGTTTGTGTTTTCTGCAATTTATTCTTTTAAAAATGCATTCCATGAAAATTTATGATTGTATTTATTAGAAATATTTATTATTGTATACTTTTATGAAAGCTTTCATGTGGATGTATACATGAATTACGTTTTTGACTTGCAATTTTGGATTATGAAAATAATACGTTAAAATGGTATCTTCAGGGTCCACAACAAGTTTCGTCCCCGATAAGGATATCTGCCAGTGTAAGTACCAGTACATTCCACCCGTATGTCAATACAAGATATATCCCTCCAGGGTGTACACTCCAACTATAACACGTGTCTCTTCATTTCTCCTAATACACTGTCATGTGTACTTTGAGTATATTATCAGGAGTGCGTTATTACATTTTCCGTGTGTTACTAACATTGACCCATGCATTATTAACATTGACCCATGCATTATTAACATTGACCCATGCATTATTAACATTGACCCATGCGTTACTAACATTGACCCATGCATTATTAACATTGACCTTGTGTTATTAACGGGGGCAAATGTAAGAAACAGAACGTTACATTCTTACCCATTAGAGCAAGCATATCCCGGTTCGTAACACATTGATACTAACCGTATGATCAATATCACTTGACATGCTTCCATTTCGTATTAGATGTATGCCCTCGTGCCATAATTTTGGTTTGGAGCGAGGCATACATCTGATACCAGATGGAAGCTCGTTTAGTATCCTATAATTATGAAACAGTAGTTGATATACAAGGACTGTAAATGAAAACCTATGGCACTAAAGACAGTGTACACTGAAAAGAAGGGGAACAGCACTAATTACTATACTAATTACTAATATCCCACTGAATAGCAATAAGTCCTCCATGGTTGTTCATCTTCATGTATATTTCTCTCTCTCTCCATTTAAATTCAAAATAATAATGTATTTTATCGTTTCGCAGTAGTGAAAGAGCAAGTGAGAGGAAATAAAGTGATTCGCGTGAGACCTAACAACAATCGCAAACAGAAAAAGAATCCAAAACGGAAAAGCCCCGGACAAGAAGGGTGAGACTCGCCAGTCTTCCAAGACAATCCGCCACCAGAATACGTCTTGCCTGAAAACACGCTTCACGAACACGTGCTTGGTGTTCGCTCTTGTTTACTCATGAGTAAATATGGACAAAACTGCTGATCATGTCGGCTATGTGAATATAATTATGCGCATAGTGCAACGGCTATTCGCTGTGTGGATAGTGCAATGCCGCAAGGCGACTTCTGTCTTTCCTAGGGAACGGAAGCTAGAACTGCACTCTCACACCATCACTTGGCACTTCAAATGACGCAGGCCTACTTGACACAGTCAGGTACTTTCCACAGTGACTGATGTACATTGATGAACATTGATGTACTTGGCATAGTGACTCATTTGGCTTCGGTGATGTACGTACTTGGCTCAATGACGTTCTTGGCACAGTGATGTACTTAGCACATTGACATACTTGGCACAGTGACGTACTTAGCACATAAACAGTGACATTTGGCACAGTGACGTACTTGGCTCAGTAACGTATTTTACACATGCACATTAATGTTCTTGGCAAAGGCACAGTGACATACTTGGCACAGTGAATACTTGGCACAATGACGTACTTAGCACAGTGACGTACTTGGCACAGTGACGTACTTAGCACAGTGACGTACTTGGCACAGTGACGTAGACCATTCCCGCGTTCCACAGATTAATGTTAGCGCTACGTACAGTTTTAAGTTACGACTCTCGTAGCTCTACGATAAGCTTTGTGGAATGTATCAGCATAGCTTTCGTGAATCCACATACTAGTACTTCTCGAGCAGTGGCAAGGTTAAAATATATCCTATATACAGTATGTAAAAGGATTTTCCCCACTTTCACGGCGTATCACTGTTAGTATTGGGAGGTATAACAGTCAGTGTCATCCAAATCCTACACCACTCTCAGTATGTATAAGCTCTACTGATCCGATATTTTGAAAATATGATTTGTGCATCTGAGAGATATGTGATGTCAATACATATTGACATTATTATCAAAATATTATAAAATGTAAACACTTACAAATGTATTGTATTGTTATTAACAGACAAACAACTATGATAATAACATTAATGAGAAATATATCACAAAGTCTGATTTTAAAGTATTTCTCGAAGAAATGTTTGTAATTGTGTATGTATAATAAACGTTCAATGTATACACGTGTTTTTTTTCTATGAGATATCCAGATACATAGATAGCCCGCCACCAATGCATGAATGCCGTCAGGTTTGATATAGTTTGGTACGTGTAGGCTACTAGTAGCCAAAATGTTTAGGCTACACAGCTACTCCTGTTGTTTGATTGAACATATTTGACTCAAGAGTAATGGGAGTAAATAGCAACCGCTCCAAGAGGGAGCAAAAACGAGGAGAGAAGATATTGGAAAATGTGAAATAGTATTTACATTAATTGCATGTATTACCGTCATATAATCATAGAAGTTACAGTATTATGTCAACCTGCGAGCCTTGCGCCAGCCAAGGCAACATACAGTCAGATAATATGTCATAGCATCTGACTGTGTATGTATGTATACACGTTGCCATCGCACTATCAATGAACCCGCGGGAGATCTATGAATAAGTATGTTGTATCGCAGGTGGACAACTTCCTGTTATCAATATTAAAAACATCTATAACTACATTGTAAGTAGGTTATGATGAATAGATTTCATTATCAGCGATATTATATAACGCACGCAGATATAGGGTTACACAAACAGTTGACACGGATGTAGCATCCACTTGTAAAGATTACGCGCGCGTGAAAGGTAGAAGTGCGCACTTTTTGTACTGCTCTTGTCACGGCGCGCAGGCACTTCCTCTTCCGGGTGGCATGCGATATGGCATGCGTGACGCTAATGTGCACATTGTACCCGGGGGATTAGTGCACTGAGGAAAGTAATTCCGCGGAAAAACCAGGATAGTATTTTAGTATGTTTCAACTGGCTGTTCCACGCCCCAATCACCTCGTACTTCCTTATATTATAGGCCTACATGACGTCAGAGAGAAATCGATTCGTACTTCATTTACGAGAGATTATATATCATTATAATAATAATAATAATCATAATTAATAATAATACTAATAATAATAATAATAATAATAATAATAATAATAATCATAATTAATAATAATAATACTACTACTAATAATAATAATAATAATAATAATATAATAATAATAATAATTAATAATAATAATAATAATAATAATAATAATAATTATAATAATAATAATAATAATGTATGTAGTAGTAGTAATGGTAATAATCACAGTCACATTCATAATCATAACAATAATAGTATAATCGATTGAGTAAATAACAGAAGAAGATATGTAGACCATGACA